>JANHGL010007237.1:14063-40530 GCA_024611195.1 Ceyx melanurus | reverse complement strand
CTGCCGCCCTTGGCGCTGCTGCCTGGGCGGGGGGGGCTCTAAGTTTCCCCTCACAGCGACTTGCTCCGCGCCTCTCGGGCGAGCTGGAGTGGCCGCCACCCCTCCGGTACCCTCCGGTACCCCCCTCCCCGCCGAGTGTCGGAGCTCCCCCCGCCGCGCTGCCCGTTCCCCGCCTCCCCTCAGACCCGCTCCCCCCCAGGGCTGGGGACGCGGCGGGAGCGCGGAGCTCCCTCTCTCTCTCTCTCTCTCTCCTTAGGGCGGTTCCGGGCCCCGGCGCTCGGCGACGCCCCGTCGCGTTGGGCTCGGTGCTGGGGCGGCCGAGCACAAAAGGGCTTTTCGGCGGGGAGAGGGGCGGAGGGTGCGTGCCCGCTGCGGGGAGCCGGGGCAGAGTCAGGGTGTGCGGAGGGGGTCGGGGATAGTTCGAACCCCAAAGAAGTCACTTTTAAAAAGTGCGTCTGCGTGCGCGTTTGCTGGAAGATTCTTTCTCCGGAGCAAAGGCTGCAGCTGGTAGGTAGCAGAGAGGAGTAACTTGCTCCGAGCCCGCAGGATTGTGTGCGTGAAGGTGGTCAAAAGACGAGGTAACTTTTCGCTCGTTTCCCCCCCCCGCAAAAAACTCTACTTTTGTGTCAGAAACCACTCGCCACTTTTTCTTCCACACGAGAAGAATGAGCATGTGTTGTACTGCCCTTATCTGGCAGAGATGCCATATGCTATCTCCACATGTTTTGCATTCACATATTGCAGTATGATGCAATATTTTGCATCCTCCGGGGCTTTAGTGATGCTGCATCTTACTTTTGCTGCGTGTCCAAAGTGCAGAGAGTAAACGGTATTGAGCTTTTCTTCCTCTTCTTAGAGTGAAGAAAAGCCCCTGTAGAAAAGTCTTTCAATTCTTCAGATGAAGTTTCTTTCTGTTGCAGTGAGAACAAAATCAAGTCCTTCATCTGAGACCTTGAGGATTGCTCAGTATAAAACCACGATGGCAAACATGAATATTTCCAGCAGATTGGGTAGAGCTTTGATAAGCTATCAAGCTTTTATTTCTTAAATCATATTCTAAACACGTTGATTCCCCCCCCCCCCCCTTTTAGTAGTTTAGTAACGGGACCCAGGGAAAGTAAGTGGAGGATTCCAGACCTGATTTTAGTCAGAATATTTAGGTTCTGAGTGTGAAGGTTAGAACTCACTAGTAAAGCAATTAAATTACAGAATACTTGGAATTATTTATAGCAGTACTTCAGTATAACATCCAACTTCTCTTCATGAAGTTTGTTGACTGATTTTTCTTAATTTTAAACAAATGAGAGCAGTGATTGATGGCAGAAGGCTTTGGGGGTAGGCAGAATAAGCTCTGTGAGTCTGTTTAAAGAGGTGTAAAAGAAGGTGTAAAATTAGTTGTAAGATGTCCCAGTATTGGTACCAGGAACAATAGGAGGCTATATGAAAAAAGGGAATTTTTCTGGCCCTCTCAGTTGGAACTTGTTTGGCATGGCTGTAAGATGGCTGTAAGATTGGCAGTGAGCAGTGTCTCCCTCAAGGAAGCCTTTTCCCAGTGTTTTGGGTGACTCTGCCTTTAGGATAGAGGTCAGGTGAAAAAGAAGTTCTTCTGGTCTACCTTGGTGATCTTCAGCTGAAGGTTATTTCCCTGTGAAACCCTGCAGAGGAAGAACACCCCTCACCTGAGCAGACAGACCAGAAGAGTTTTCATCTGGGTGTTGCCACCTGTCCCACACTTTGCTGAAGCTCTTCAGTGCTACTGAAACTGTTTTTGGAAAGCTATTGCAAGTCGTTTGCTCTCTGCCTCATCAAGGTGATCACTTCGTACAACCCCAGCAGCATATTTATGGTCACTGGGTGAAGCTGATGGTGTCTGGAAGAGCACTAGCTTTTGAGTTAGTCATTTTTCCCCCTGTAAGCTCAGCATCTGCATTTCTTCTAGCCACATTTTTCACCTGGATGCTGGTGCAATCTAGGAAAAGTCTGAACGTTCAGTTATTTCCATATGCAGCTAATGGCTTTTCAGACAGTATGCGGGGTCTTGGATGGACCTGAGCACTGTTAGTCAGCACAGCTCTTGAGGTAGAGGACCAAAAAAAAAGGGAGCGATCTGTGCCAACCCCCCGGGGCTGAAAGGCGGTAACTGTGTGACCTGTGCACAAAGGATTGTAGCAGCCAGACCGAGATGAAACAAAGGTGCGGATTAAAGCTTGAGAAACAAACCTGCGAAGCAGGAGAAGCTGTTCTGGCTTTGTGCCCAAAAATCTTGGGTTGGAATCTTATTAAATTGCGATAGGCCGGGCGGGGCACGGGGAGGAGTGTGCACACACGGGTGGGTTTCAGCTGGGAGTCGCTCTCCGGGGCTGTTTGTCAGCAGCAAATGCCTGTTGATTTCTTTCAAGAGGACAGCTAATCGATCTGTTGTGACTCGTGTTGACGTGGCCTGCTTGCAGAACCAGGATACTCGGGGGAGAAGATGTGTTACTGTGCTGGAACTGAGGTGGATAATCTGTTTCTTGTTCTCTAATGGGCATCTTGCAGCTTTTTCATTGTGGTGCTGCTGGGCTCCCCGTGGTCGCTTTTAAACTCGGGGTAAATATTTTTCAAGTCTTTGAGAGCTGATTAGGAGGAGCTGGTGATGTATCTGATTTCATTTAGTTTCCTCAAAGCTCCACATGTTTTATTAAGGAGAGAGACTGGCTTCCATTGTCTAGCAGGAATATTTTTGTATGCCCTAGTGGTATTTTAGAGTAGTGAAGGCTGCATTGTAATGAAACTGTGCTGAGAAACTCCAGCCTCAATACAACTCATATAGGCCACTTGTCATAATTAGCTGATCATGAGTGGACTTTTATTGTAGCTACAAAGCTGCCTTGGTCGAATAGAACCACTCATCTGTGGAAACCACAGGACAGAGCTGATAAACTACTCGTGCAGTTTCTTGGAGGCAGTGTAAAAAGGAGCTGGAAGCTGCTCCAAAGCTCAGGCCTTGGTGTTGGAGAGGGCAGTTGGGGCTGCATTCTTGTAACAGCAAGGTGAAGAGGGCAATCAGCACAAGAGAAAACCCAACAAACAAGAAATTCATAGTGTATCTGCTGGAGTGAGGGCAGTTGCAGTAGATGGAGGTAACCATTAAGGAAGGAGCTCTCTTCCTTCAGCTGGCTAACGTGTGTCTACTTGCAAATTAATTAGCCCTTGGAGTTCTGGCAGCTCTCAAATCAGATGTCATTGCGAAATGGGGCACCTGGTTTGAAAAGCAGATAGTGTCTGCTGCCTGCTTACCTGGGAAAGGTGCTGTCAGTAGAAAAAGCTGTGATTTCACATTGAATAAATACCCTGTCCTAAACGATGGTGACAGAAGTTTGTCCATAGTTTTCTGTATCTGAATTAAACAAATCTGGCAGGTGAACTGTTTATCTTCCTGGGTCTGGGTCTGTTTTGGAGCCTGTGGCAGGGAAGGGATGTGTGTGGCTGCATCTCCAGCAGATCTCTAGCTCAGGGCTGGGTGAGAGGAGTGTGATTTGTCTGAGCTGCACGTGTTCAGGTCTGGCTTTGTCTTCCTGGTTGCCTGGGTGTATCCTTACGTAAGCTTTGATGTGTCATCCTGGAATAGTAGAGCTGCTGCATATGCATTCATAAAAAAAATCAATCTCATCATCTTGTTTGTCATCATTGAATTTTTTTTTCTTTTTTCCTCCCAACTACACTGTAACTGTAAAATTAAGGAACACTAATCAAAGGAAATAACAAGACTAGAGACATGCAACATTGCTTCTCAGAGGTACTTTTATCAGGGGCAGGCTTGGCACTTGATAATCTTATTAGATAAGTCTCCTCCTTACATCCAAGATGATCCTTTGGAGGTTTTGATGTAATAACCTCACCACTTGAGAACTTTCTCAGCCTGCCTTTGTCATGAGTTGGGTATAGATAGCAGCATTTCATGGGTGGCTTATTTCTTGTGAGCAAGGACTGGAGCATTGTAAGGGAGCCCTTTGTCAACTGAGGCGTGACCATCTTGGTGTATCCTGTGCTTAGCTGCTATAAATCATCTTCCTTCTCTGTCCAACAAATTATATTCCTTGAAATTCTGCTTGGGAGACTTCTCATAGCCAGAAACCTCCTTGTCTTTTGATTTTAATCCAATTGTTTGACACAAACTCTGCACTTGGTACAATAGTGTTTAAAAACACAGAGATGGTCTAAGTCTAAATGCTAATTATTTTTTGCTAATTATTGGAATGTCAGCTTAAAAACTTCTGGTAATCATTTTCCAAGGGATTACACAGATGAGTTAGTGTTTCTTCAGTCAGAAACTGCTTCTGAATACACTTCAGCAGTAATGATTTTATTTACTTGCATCTGTCTTTCTCTTTCCAATGATTAACACCTAGATGGCTCAGACTGTCAAGAGAACTTGGGTTCTCCTGTGCCAGAAAGATCTCTGACACTTGTGGCCTTCTCCTTTCTCCACAGAGTGGGCTGAGAACTGGCCACATTCCTGAATTACAGCCCCCTGCCCTTGCCAGCCTCTGAATGTGCCAGCTGGGACTGGGTGGTCCTCTGCAGTGGTGCTTCCAGGCCCCTGCTCCACAGTGCACACTGTGCTCTGTGCCATAGGTGCCTCCTCTGAGCACAGGTACATCTAAAACCCAAATCCATTCACTTTCCCCAGGTGGGGAGTGGCTCAAGCTGTGCACTGAAGGGGAAAGAGAAGTCTTTGTGCCTGAGAACCTCTCATGGGACAGACTTTAGGGTCTGGAAGCTACCAGAAGTCAGGAGTAAATGCACATCAGGGATCTGAGCAGTCTGAGTCTTATTCTGGTTGCTTTATATGTCCAGCTGAGATGGCGTGTGTGTAATAAGGGTTCATGGAAAAGCATCCTTGACACAACCCCACAGTTCCTGTGAAAATACTTGAAGAGAATGAGAATTGAAGAGAATGAGAATTTCCTTAAAAGGTGGTGTCTTCACTGTGCATAAAGAGTTGCTTGTTGAGAAAGAACATGTTGAAGAACATTTATGTCAACTCCATTTCCCAGTTAAGGAGTGGGTGGGAGGGTCTGGTAATCCCTGAGTGGACAGCACCACGCCAGTATTAGCATGCTAAGAAGTTAGTAATCATTACCCTCAGAGCCCCAAGTGACTCAGTGACACTGTCCAGGCTTCCACTGGTTATCCTGGCCTAATCTTGTGGAAGGAAACAGTGAGGAGAGCTCTTTATTTGCAGAATATTGCTGCCTGCCTTCTAATGTGGATAGGTCAGCAGAGGAGTTGGTCCTGTAGTGGAACTCAGAGGGTTTTGAAGGCTGTGTTGTCCCTGGCAAAAGTCTGTTTGGAAGAATCTAGCTGGGGAATTCATTGAACTCCTGGCTAAATAGTAATTTATGTACTTTGGAAAATTGACTTTTGTACTCTGAGGTTGCAAGTTTGATTTCTGGAAGTGTACATTAGTTAAAAGGGACAAAAAGAGCCCTGGGCTGGTGTTATTGTCTCACCAGGGTGAGCATGGTCAGATTGGGTTTTAAGGAGACATCTCTCATGATGTGACTAACACAGGGCCCAGTAGATCCAAATTCTGGCTGGGCTGGACATACCACTGAGAAATCCACCAGAAGTACTAGATGGCAGGAATTGGATTTGTTGTCTCTCTTTGTTTGCTTCTGGTAGATATTTTTGTTTGCCCCTGCAACTGATAATCAGCTGAGCAGTGCAAGAAAATAAAACCTTAACTGGGCTGTGTGGGAGAAATAAAGGGGGTTTTCTCTGCCACTCTAGACACTTAGTTTGTCTAAGACAATAAATTTTAATTGAGAAGTCAAATGGCTGGTTGCAAGTTGACTGTCCATTGGAAACAATTTACATCTATATTTGCCCATCTGATTAATTTTTTATCTTTAAAGATCTCTGTAAATAACTCAAAATATTCAACTTACTGTTCTAGTCAAGTTTTGGGCTTTGTTTTTGGGGTGCTGTGTCTTGTTTAGATTTTTTTTTCTATATTATTCACTTCAGGATAATACACTTTCACTCTTAAAATAGATGCTGAACACTCTGTGCTCATATATTGTACTGTTTGTGAACATTTTAACAGCTAAAACACCCAAACCCAAAATCATTATGTTGCCTTAGTATGAGTTTAAACAGAGCTTTGACTTCAGGAGCTCGACATCCTTTATTTAGGATTTTTATTCCTAAAATAAAAATAGTTTGTTTAAAACTTTTTTATTTTTAAATTCAGGTCAAACGTTCATTTGTGGCACAATCTGATTTTTGGGACTCCAAAAGCTGTTTGTTTATGCTGCAGAGAAAAACAGAAGCTGAACTGCTATTAATTACAAATGTCTTTGTGTGCGAGTTCTCCTGGAGTTCAGACTTATTCCTTGTATTGTTGGCTAGACAAAGGGCAAGGAACTTGCAAGGAAAGGAAATGACTTAGTTCTGTACACTGCACGTCCATATTAGGTATAAACTAAATATAGGAGTGTAATCCAGGAGTGAAGTCATATCTGTGTATTTCCATGGGACGAGCTAATGAGATCAGTCAGTGCTACTGGATCAGCTTCAGAGTTTTCTGGCTCTGCTCAAGCATGACTCCTCTGGCTGGAGTGGGATGGTCTGTCCTTAGGAGAGCTGCTTTTCTGAAATAAAGGAAATAGTTGGGTTTGGTTTCTTCTACGTGGTTTTGTCTAAAAATAAAATCAAAGCAAATATATTTCCATGGTCTTTCAAAGTGCTGCATTAGGCACCCCAGTGAGACAGGCTGTGCTGGAGCTGAAGGAGATAAGGAAAATGTCCCAGTGGAGGAAGCTTGGACATCTCCTGAGGGATGAGGAACAGCAACAGGAGGTGCCTTTCAGTAGCTGATTTGGTTGCCTTGGGAGCAGAAGCAGCAAAAACTCAAAACTTCAGTGTTCTGCTTTGAAATCAAAGTCCCACCACTGCTTTCAGTCAGAATGTTTCTCTGCACCGGAGGTTTTGAGCAGCAGGTGTTCAGAGAACTGCAGCTCTCTGAGGCCTGACAGTCTGAGCTCTTTGTTCCTTGGCACATTCTTCTCTGGCCATTCTGTTTTGGAGGCAGTGGTGGCTGTAGCTGTACTCCTTCTTTAGCAGAATTGGGGTCACTTTGGGCCAGGTGTGACCCCCAGCTGGGCTGCCCTGCTCCCAGGGGTTCAGTTGAAGTCAGCCTGGCTGCTGGGGAGGAGCAGTGCACAGTGTGAAGCTGGAGCAGCTCTTCATCCTTCCCCTGCTAATCTCCAACTCAGCTCTCTGGGAGGTTCTAAAATGCCATCCATAAACAGTTCTCTGGTTCTGTGTCCTGCAGAAGTGATTCACGTTCAAAGGTTTATTTGAAGATCTCTTAAAATGCCAAAGATAAAAATTGTATTTGGACTTCTAAGCCCCAGTGACAAAGTTTGCAGTTCTTTCCTATAATTTTTCAAGATATTTCATTATTTGATGGGGAGTTTTGGAATAGGTCTGTTGGGCTGTAGCCAAAGCACACACTGTACTCTGTTAATAAAGTTCGTAAGTGTGGTGGGAGAATCATTGTCATCCACAATGTCTTTTCCATCTGCTGTGTGCACAAAGTCAAGCTTCAAGCACTGTAAAAAAACCCTGTCTGTTCTACAGTTAATTGCCTACTTACAGTTTCCTACTAGAATATTGCAAGAGTGTGTCAGGCTGTTACACAGCAAATTTTAGCCAGTCTGTCCATGGTTATCTTAGGTTTGTGACAACTGGGTCACTTGGTTAAAGGCATTTAAAGCAAGAGAGACAGAGCCATGTCATTTTGCTGTCAGGCTGGGAGATGGTCCTGTCCACAACAACCTCAAGATTTTGTGTATATATCATTAAACTCTTCTCTGAAAAAAGTGGTGGGTAGTATTTAATGCAAATTTTGATTCCAGTTTAATCTTCCCAAATGATGAACATGGGATAATTTCTTTTCTCCAAAGAACTAGAAATGCTTAATTAATTTCTACTGAATGATGAAGTTACTTTAACACTTCATGAACATCTTTTTCTTTTCCAAAAGCTCTGCAGTAAGAATTGGGTAGAAGTGAACCAGAGTTGCAGGAAAGTGTACCAGACAAGTCCAATTATTTTGTTAGGAATAGCATCACAGGGCTAAAAATAACAGCATCCTAAAATGGTCAGATGCTGCTGCAGTCATATGGCTGACACAGTGGTGGCTTATCAGAAAGGTAATGACTTAAGAGGCTACTTGAATGGGCTGATAAACATTCCTTTCCCTGGTTCAATAGCCAAATCTCAAGTCAATACAGGAAGTTCAGTTATTCTATTATTTTTTCACTCTTTGAGTTCACAGGAATTTCAGCTGATGTGGAAACTGGATTGATTACAACTTGAGCAAATATGATGGAGCTTGTCAAGAGGCTGCTTTTTCCATGGGCAGGGTTGATGTCAATCAACAGAAAAAAAAAAGAAACTAATAATTTTACACTTTCTAAAATGGATTCCAGATATGAACATGTCATGGGTAGCAAGTTTAGCAGAACACTAGGCTCACACTTCGATTTTCTATTTTTCCTATTTTTTTCTTGAAGCATTTGCTGTTTATAAGGTAGCAGTGGTTACCTAAAGGCCTGGTGCAGTGGGAGAGCTCTTGCTCTGCCTGAGATGCTGCAGGCTCATCTGCTGACCACACAACCTGAGGAACAAAGGTGAACTTGAAATACTAGCTACATAAGGTGGGAAACTGCTGATCTTTGAGGTGAGGAGAATGATATGGGATGTTTTATTTCCATTCTTGTTAACTAAAGTCTTTATTCTGTCCTCTCTCTGTGTGGATTTTTTCTTTTTCCCCTTTATGAGGTGGTCCAGACCTCCACATCCCAATTCTTGGATGTCTCTGCCTGTGTGACCATGGACTAGTGAGATCCTGTTAGGCAAGGGGTGTGTAGCAGGTGGTTTCCAGGCCTTTTTCATTCATCTTGCACGTGGATGTGGTGATACCAGCTCTCACTGGCTAATTATTAAAGCAGGCAGATGGTTTTTTGCAATGTTTTATGAAGGGTTCATTGCTTGAACTCTCTCATTGGTGTCTGGGGTAGGAGGGAACAAACGTGCTGGAAGGAATTGTCCAGGGTTTGAGCTGTTGGCTTTGTGCTGGCAGAGCTGGTGTGTGTTTGAATAATAAAGAGCCTGAGATTTTGTTCTATTAGTTTGTGAATCCTGATACTGTTCTTTCATTTTTCAGTTTTAATGCTTTTTTTCAGTAATCATTATTTTATACTTACCAGGATAGCTGATTTGGAGAGAAAAGTTATTTCATAGCAGCATGTGTTAGGGTTAAAGGAAAGTCTCCTTGCTCACTCTCAGTGCTATTAAGACAATGAAATTTTCTTTCCAGATGTGTGTGTGTGTTATTCTTGTCTGGGTTTGGGCTGGAGGGGTGTTGGCTTTTCAATGGTGGGTGGTTGGTTTTTTGTGTGTTGTGTGGTGGTTTTTTTGGTGGTGTTTTTTTTTTCTTCCCTAGTTCTGACCTTCCTGTCTTCTGCTGCTTATGGCAGGGAGCTTCTTGAAGCTGTCAGCAGTGTCATTGATTCCATTGTGCCCCTTGCACATTGAAATGCCCTGGTAGGTTTTGATCTGCCCCCAGAGCATGAGGACACCCACAGAAAGATGTCCTGTGTGAGTTGGGGCACTAGTGACAGAGGAGAGTAAAGGTGAACAGTCAAGAGGGAGTGTCCCCTGTGTCTTGTCCCTCAGGTTAGAGCTGGTTGAACCAGATTTGGTGACATCCAAGGTCAGGGCTTGACTCCAGCTTGCTCCCTGACCTGCTCCTCCCATAAAACCCCCAAACAGCTCCCCTCTCAAACTAACATCTGAAAGGGTGACAACAAACTGGCCACTTGTCTTTTCAGCCCTGATGTCTGCAACTCTCCCTTGTCACCTCTGGCCTTCTTTAGATGGATGCTTTGTTGATACTGAGACATTTGGCTCTTCAGGCTCTGTTTGGGCTGACAAAACATCTGCCCTCCCTGCAGTTCACCCACCTACTGCCCGGGCAGAAACACACCAGCTGGTTGGTGGAGTTACATCAGCTGCTCCAGGGGTGTCACTCTTTACATCTTCTCTGGGAACACTGCTCAGCAAGCAGCATGGAATTCTGTTTATTCAGCTTGGCAAGATAAAGGTCTGAGCAGATGCTGCAAGGATTTAGACTGATACTCCCAACCCATTTTCAGTGGGCATGTGGAATGTTAAAGCACACTTGTATTCTTGAAGAAGTTTGGAATTGCTGCCTTTTTTACTTACCCTTTCCAACACTAATCCTTTACTAATTTGCTTATATTTTGAATGAGCTCAGGGAAGGTGGAGAGTGACTGTTAGCTGCTGTTTTGAGCTAATGGGTGTGCATCATGCTGGTTTCCTCAGGGAGTTTTCCCAGCAGATCTATTTATTTCTCTCAGTTCTACCCTAAATAGATACGTGTCAAGATTTAGAATTCAAAATTTGGACATAGCCTTTAATATCCCACCACCCCAATCTGTTGATTTGTTGGAATATGAATCTTATAAGCTTTGCAGGTTTCTTAGGTGACTGGGGATTTCATTGGTGGTATAATAAAATAATCTTTAGTGAAAGTTATTCTGTGAGATACTTTCCTAATGCATTTTTCCCTGTTCAGACTTTATTTTTTTTGCCCACTGCTTATGTCAAATGTGCAAGAGAGATTCCCTGAATAGTTCTGGATCATTTAGGAAGTGATCTTTTAGAGTCCTGCCCTTTTCCTCTGGTTTATTTGTGTGGGCAGAGACTGGACTATTACATTCCTGTATACATCAGGTGCACTTTGACTTGACTATTATTTCTCTAGTCATTTGATCCAGTTTGGGGAACTTGTAGTGTGGTCCTTTGAACTGTTTGAAACCATTTTGCAGGCCTTTGGGACCAAAGATCTCTAGAATTCTGTTTTCCTCCTGAGGCTTTCAGATCTCTGCTGTATAATAAGGGCTTTGTGTCCTTTTAAGTGCTGCTTTGCTTCTCTGTTTCTCTTCTTAGTCTCTCAGTAAACTTCAGCACTACCCTGGTAAAGTAAATACACACAGGTTCTTGTGTTAGGACTCAAGTTAATTTTTATGCAGCTGTAAAGACAAACATTTCACAATGGGACTGCTACTTTTTTTTTTTTTTTCCCCTTCCCTTGGCTTGTTTAGCTGCTTCAACAGACAGATGATTACTTAGACTCTGCTTTTGGGGGGGGAAGACAAATCTCATTTGAATGAAATCACTGCTTCAGGGGAAGAGAAAGGGAGGAGGTGTTTTCTGAGGAGGTGTTTTCTGCGTTGGCTGTCTCAGCTAAGCTCAATCTTCCAGACAGTGGGATAAGTAGATTTTTTTTGTGGTGTTTTTTCCTTTCCCCAAGTAGCTGGCACTCACATGGGCAGAGTTGCTTGGCATTGGGACTTGCCAATAGTTTTACTGTGGCTGTGATAAACCAGGTTGACTTCTCGGTGAGCACTTTAATGTGTTAAACTGCTCTGAATTCTTTCTTATTTGAACCTAAAAACCCTATTTTTAATTTCAGTCTTTGGAGGGTAACCCAACTTTGTTCAAGGCATCTGAGTGTGTTTCAGCTAGTTCATAAATCCCCTGTGGCAGCTGTTGGCTTTGCAGGCTGCTCAGTGGCATATCTAGCATGGCAGGAGCTGTCTGTGGGTCATGGTCAAGTTAAACCCTGTATTAGGCAGGGTGCTTTCCCTGATGGCAAATTAAAGCCAGGCTCTTCAGAGCTACTTCTCAATCAGTATAATCCTTGAACAAAACTCTTGCAAGTGAAAAATGCCATGTTTTCTTGCTGGGTAGTGGTAGCAATAACTGAAAATTAGCCCTACTTGGGGGAAGGTTGGCATTATTTACTAATAAAGGTTTTTTAGTCTGATTTTAGGAGGAATTTGAAATAAAATCTCAAAGCTTTTCAGTGTATAATGGATAATCTTGTTGAATTAAATACTCTAGTCTGATGTTAGTACAGATAAGTAAATGTAATATTTCTTTGCTCAGGTGGTGATGAGGATTAGGCACTGAAGATATCCTGGAATATTATGTTCTGAGTTCAAAGACAAGGCAATGACAAATTTCTGGATTGTAAGAGCAGTCTTAAGCAACAGTTGTTACACAGTTACCCCCCTGCATGGCTGGTCAAGTAGAAATTCAGAATATTCTTGCCATACTGAAACCTAAACCCAACCCTAAACCTCTCAGGCTCGCTGTTTATTGCCAGCACAGGTGTATTCCAGTGGAGAGACTCACTCAGAACTGCCTCTTGCAGAAACACCTCCTGATCTGTCTCTCTCTGAAGAAGACCTTGCTGTGGCTGAGGGAGAATGGTGTGTGAGCTCAGCAGGGGGGTGGCTTTGGGCTGGCTCTGACACCTCTGTGCTGCACAGAGCTCTGGGTGCAGGGAGCACAAGAAGACAGAAAATGGACCTCGCGGGCAAACAGCTACAGAGCAGAATTCCTTGGCTCAAGAGCACTGAAGCCAAAAGTTTTTTGGCATTCTGACTGCATTCCTTTTCCAGTATCTGCTCAGAATAACTCGGGGCTTTTTGGGGCAGAAGTGGGACAAACGTTTGAATGGAGACATGAAAGTCTAGGCTCAGCTTAGCTGGTCAGCTGCAGCTTTGCAAATGCACTAGGTTTTGTTTAAAGCAGTGTATGTTAGTGAGCTCTAATCCTTATTTCTGCTTCAAATAATCCAGAAAGCCTCTCTTGTTTAAACAGAAGCAGATGCTGTTCATTGCTCGTTGGTTTTGGACCTTAAACTTGTGTTGGGAGAGAAGGAAAGTTTTGGTACAAGTTGGCACTTGATAATTTTTGGTCCTCACGGGGTGCTTTGGTTTTGGTTTTAGCTTAGGAAATTGTGAAAGGCACAGCTCAGTGCTCTGCCTTCAACTTGGAAATACTTTTTTGTTCAGTACTGTGACTTAAAAGAAACTTTGCTTTGGGTTCCAGGTGAGCTAAGATGATTTTTTTTATTAATTTTTTCTTTAGTACAATAAAATTGAGAAGTGACTTGTAAAACTAATTGTCTGCTAGAAATTCTTAATGGACAGTAGGTGGAATATTATTCACCATTTTCAAATATTGGTTTGAAATTTGGGCAGTTTAGTGCTTATTTCACTGAATTCCCCAGGAAATGCCTCAGTTGCATTTTGCTGCCTGTTGCAGTATTGAAGCTGAGCCTCTGGACTCGGTGTGGTGCTGAGGATCATCTGTACACCAATCTGCATCCCAGTGTTTCTTATTTGGATATGTGCTTTTAATTTTTCTGTTTCAGGGTGTCCTTACTCAGTATCCAGTGGTGCCTGGCTCAGAGTGTGTCTCACTTCAGCAGCTCTGCTTCTGAGGTCAGAAGTGCTGAGTGAAAGGTTGCTGGAGAAGAGCAGTGTGAAGTCCCCAGGAGGGGATGGCTTTATGCTCTTAGGGTGCTGGGCTTTGGTAAATGCCCACATTCCTCCTTTCACTTTCTAGGAAACCTGTGGCAGCTCTTCCATCAGAAACTGATGATTGAATTGTCTAGCAAGGCTCAAGGTTTTGTGTGGCTAATTCTAGCCTACTAAAAACTTTTCCAACTGCAATACTCTTCATTGTCAGAGCAATCATGAGATGCATGCCATCACTGGCTGTCCTGGAGTGGCTTACTGCTGCTGTGTAATGGACCTTTGTTGTGCTGGGACAAAGAGTTATTGATCAATTGCCTATCAAAAGTGCCACTGAAATATTTCTTTATTGTACTTAGTTCTGTCTTGCCTTGCAACACCTGCATACAATGATAATAGCTCTTGGTTGCAGTGGACTCTGTAGCACCATATGGTGTGGGACAGACACAATCAGCTGGGAGACATTTTTCTGATGTATATGATTTAACTGGCCTTTCTTGACTGTTGGATCATCTTCACTGTGAAAAATAACTTGTTTTTGTTGAATGCAACCCTCTTCTGCTGTGTTTTGTGACCAGCTTTTGGAGGGTGTGACAAGTAAACAGGCTAATTGACTTCATAAACGTCCAGATTTCATTGTAATCACATCCTCATTACTTCTGCAGCAAGAAATAAATCATTGGAAGATGTACTAAGGAAAAAGAGATGCAGAAGGCCCTGAATATGAAGTAGATGAAAAATATTTTGAGGATGTTCATTTTCTGTGCATTAGATGGAGACACCTTCAGGATATCTGGACTCTGAGAGCCCAGCAGTGTTCCTGGAGGGGATCCTGGGTTTGACTCTGAGCTCATTAGGACTTTGGAGAAGTGAGGGACAAGAAACCCCTGATTAGTGACCGAGTCTGTCTTTATTTCAAGGCCTTTCAGTAATTGAGTGTGTGTTGATGGTACAGTCCTGCCTTCTAATTAACAATGTGTTCTCTCCTGCAGGCTGGCAGTGATGGGGAGAGCATAGGAAACTGTCCCTTCTCACAGAGGCTCTTCATGATTCTTTGGCTGAAGGGAGTGGTGTTTAGTGTCACAACTGTCGACCTGAAGAGGTAAGAAATACCTGAGTGCAAGACACTTGGTGTAACTGATGTCTGTTTGGGGCTTCTAAACCTTATATGGCTTATTTTCTGAAATTCAAAGATACTCTCTCAATAAATACTGAGGCAACCTTGATGTAACTAGTGCATTAGTTGATAATTATTTCTAAGTATCTATAACCAGAAAGAATGGATCTGATAAATTCTCTTTAATTTGTTAAATGATGCTCTTCTCCCATAAAACTAGTCACTGTTACAACCAAACACTCTTACTAGCTTCACATTGGGGTCTCACAAGTGGAGACTGCTGGCTGGGTGCTTGAGATCCACCAGTATTTGATTAAAACCTCCAAGGATTATTGGCTAACAACATACAGCCTACTCTTCTTTTTAAAAGTTTGAGGATAATATTGCTTATTAGGCAGTAAGAATAAAACAATGTGAAAATATCTGTCCATGAGGTAAATATGAGTGAAATAGAAGGGAAATGGGTAGGAATAAAACTGAAAATATTTTGCCTTTGTGTCGTGTTAGGTATGTCCTGGTGCTGTGTCAGCTAAGCTGCAGCTTATCCATCTGTGAAATTAATACCTTAGTGGCTAAGAAGGGTGAGATGTGAATCCAGGAGTCCAATTTCCTAAGAATGGGTGCACTTTTATTAGAAGTGGTAATGCTAAATTCAGCAGAAGCCTTGTATTTGTTTTTGGTATGAAGTAATGTTTTCACAGCACTAATGTAACATTAGTCACCCAGCTCTCTGGAGAGAGGAGAAACTGACAGTGCTTTACAAACCTTATTTTCAGAAATAAAGCCAACAGAAACAGACAGTGTTCTCCAAATCAACTGTACAATGTATAAGAGAAATCTCCCTGCCAAGATTTAACCCCTTGTATTTTTATTTATTTTACTTTAAGGAGGCAACTTGTTTTGGTTGAAAATACCACTGAAGTTGCAGCTTCAGTGCTAACAACTGGTGTTTAGTATTTCCATGTGTAGCAAGGCTGAGGCAGAGCGCTCAAAAAAAGCAGTTTTTTGTCAACTCCATGGGCATTGGTAGCAGCTTGGAGATCTTCTCTGGCCAGGGTGGGATTTTACTGCAAATATATTTTCCTGCCATCACACAAACCAAATGGAGCTGCATTTAGCATTGCCTGGGAAGCCTCAGCTGCAGAACTTTTCTTGTGTCCTGCTTGTAGCTCTGGACTTCACTGGTGGGGTCACTGAACCTATTGCTGTTACTGGGGCAGGAGAATAGGGATGAGAAGGCCAAAGGAGATGTTTCCTACTTGGAAGTGTTTTTACTGCTGGACCAGTCTGAGAGATAGCATCAAAATACCAAATATGCCCCATGAATTGGCTTGCTTTGTATCTTGGCAACTTCGAGTTAATTGGATGGGGGAGAAGGAGATTTAAGACAAACTTTTACAATATAAATTGATTGCAGATGTTTAAAATAGTCCTTTTTTTTTACACAAGGAAGGCTTTCTTTCAGGGTTTTTTTTATTGAGGAGGGGAAAATGAAAGTTACTACATAAAGTAGGTCACATGAACTCTATTGTTGCACACCAAATGCATGTTCTGCTAAAGGAAAAGGACTACTGAAGCTAATTCAGATTTGAATAGTTATTGATACAACCTTCATTCCTTTTAGACTTCATCAAAAGCTTCATAAATGCAAATTAAATCTCGATTGTCTAATACCTAATTGTAGGGTAGGGTATTTTGCTGAATGTCTGACTGCTCAAGTGGAAATGTTTTATACCAGCTGTTGTTTTTTCCCACATTAGCATTCCCAGAGCGATAATAGGTGTTAGATGGTGCCTTTAATGCTCCTAATATTCAACAAGAAACTGCTTTTACAAGGACATTGTGCAAGTCAATTACCTTTTCTCCTTTTTTTGTTGCCCTTAAAGGCACAAACTCGTTGAAGAGAGGGTTGTAATGGTTTTAAGCGTTTGAATTTATTTTGCTAGCCCAAAAAAAAAGAATTATAAAAGGGTTTACTTGCAAGCTGTGCTTCTGCCTCATAGCCTAATTTCTGCACAACAGCGAGGCAAGCTCTGTTTGTGAGGCTTAAAAGGTCATGGTTGGGTACAAAAGGTCACGAGTAAGTGACTTGGGACTGAGGAAAAACTGAGTCTGATCGGAGTGACTCCGGGCTGTGTGTTTTTCCCTTCCACAATCCACTGCCCATCGGACTGTGCTAACAAAAGAACATTTTGCAGCACTCAGTTCTGCTCTTAAGACACAAAACCACGCACATGGGCCAAGGGAGAGGGGCCTGTTGCCCTTTGCAAAGCAATCCTGCATTTCTTCTGGGTGCTCAGACAGAGGCTTTATTCTTTCCCTTCTGAGAAGCAGCATTTCAGTGCTCAGAGGTTGGGCTCATGGTGCCTAGAACAGAGCTGCAGCACACAGAGCATTTGTGGGGCTGGTGATGACATTCAGGGCCTTCACTTGCATTCAGTTCAGTTTTGAAAACTTATTTTAAACATCTCTGTGTGGTTTGACAGTTACAGTGACAGATGAAGATGAAAGATTAGTAAATGTTAGAAACTGCCCAGAGAGAAATGCAGCTTCAGTCTGAAATATTGCTTAGGAGCTGGAGACTTGTTGGCACTTTATTTTTCTCTTCAGACACTCATTACTTTTGTAATGTATAAATCACTGCAGAGCACATTGCATTTGGGGGCTGGCTTTTGTCTGATCTTCAAGAAATAATTTGAATGCTAATTACTATTCTGGCTTGTGGCAAAGCCACGAATTGTTTATACCTTGACTAAAGAACCTCCCTACTTAATTAGCTAGTGATAGCCAGGTAGTTAAGTGTGTGGCTCTACCTCCAAATACCATGGTAAACTTTGGGGCAGGGACTGGTTATCATGGAATTGTTCAGAGTGGTTTTTATTATTTGCTGTATTCTTTTTTAAAGCTGTATTCTTTTTTTTTTATCTCTGAAGTAAACTCCTGTATTTTTCATCACCTTCTTGTTTGCCTATTCAGGGAGGTTGTACTCTTGGCCTTTTAAGGGATATTCTGTGTACTCAGGGTGCTCTAAAGCCTGTGGCTTGTGTGTGGTAAACCAGGGTTTGTTGATGATTTGCTGGCAAGTGGTAGCAAACTGGAAGCTAACCCTGTATTATGTTTACGCTTTGGCTGTGGGCTGGTAATCTACTTTCTTTTTCTTGGAAGATCCAGGTGGTCTGGCTGGAGTGGCAAGGGAGGTTAATAGAATGTGCTGGGATCCTTGAGATACTCTGATTCTTTGGAAAACTTTGGTTAGTTCATTAGGTTTTGTTTCTTAAAAGAAAAAGTCTTTCCTTTTGGTAGTGTTATTGCAAATCCAGTGGTCTTGCCTGTGTTTGTTTTTAAAAGAACATTCCTTTTGAGGAATTTTATCTAACCAGCATGTGCAATGGGAAAGGAGCCACAATGACTTCCTGTAATTGTTGTGGGTTCCAAAGCTGTATTTAAATGAAGTGTTAAGCTACTTAAAGCATTAGCCCATGACAGACTTTAAATCCTAAAAGTAAGAGGGTGATGGCAACTATCAGTGAGCAATAGCTTCTGGGAAGCTTAAAAATTGAAAATGGTGAAATTCTTCTATTAACAGGACATCTGTCACCTGGCCAAAAGCAGGGCCTTTCATGTTCTGAAATAAGAAAGTGAATTTTCTTGTTCAGTTTTAAATACCTGCCAAGTGCTTGTATCTGTCTTGAATAGCCACTGGCCCTGGTCTAACTCTACCATAACATAATTATAACCTTAAAGGGTTCAGTTGGGGGCAGGACCTGGAATTCAGGCAGGGGTTCTGAGTTCTGTATGAAATGGAAAGCAGTTTTTCTCCAACAGAAACTTGTCAATTACTTAATTTGCAGGTCTGGGTGATGTCCCTGAAAACAGCCTAGTCCTGCTGTGTTTGGGTATATCTCTAATCTCATTCCCTCTCCAGTTACAGCCAGGAGGCTTTCCTGGGGATGTCAGAGGAACTGGTTGCTGCAGACTCCTCAAAAAGATGGAGAGAACAGTGAGAGGTGCTGTGGAAACTGAATGAAGGGTTAGAAATGTCTCTTTTAGCCTGGTGCTGTTTCTCTTGTGTGTGGTCATAGACTCAATGTGGAGGATTCTTCTCCCTTTGCCCAAATGTGCTGCTCTATCTGTAAATAGTTGTTTGGGTTTTTTTTTTCCACAGGAGGACTATTTAAGCATCATTTTTCAACATGAGGTTCAAGCATCTGTCAGCTCATCTAGAACCACGAGATTTCTTATGTGCACATAAGAAATAGTTTGTACATGCTGCTCTGTGTCAGCCTTGCTTACTTCCAGAGAAGCTGTGTGTGAAGGGGGAGGATTATCTCTGATCACAGATTACACTAAATATAAACTGTGCTGCAGATCTTGGGAAAGAGAAGAGTGTGTTTATGTGGCACTGAGATATCCCCCTGCTAGTCAACGTACAGAACTTGAGAAAAACCAGAGGCAGATGTAGGAGGCAGCAGTTGTTTTCAAGTAGTTGAAATGGTTATCAAGTGTATTCAGAATGCTAATCAAGCTGTGAGCTCGTGTTTGGAAAGAAAATTGACATATCTTTTGAAAACTGGAAGGATAGGAAAACCTCAGGCAGTGCTTTTGTGACTGTGTGAAAGGCAGGGGTCAGGGATGGCTCCTGTTTACTTTTGTACTGGTTTGTGTTTCACCCTAGAAAACCAGCAGACCTTCAAAATTTGGCCCCAGGCACTCACCCTCCCTTCATAACTTACAACGGGGAAGTGAGAACAGATGTGAATAAGATTGAAGAGTTCCTGGAAGATGTTCTGGCTCCACCCAAGTAAGTGTTAAAATGGGAATTTGTCACCTGAGTGTTCTCAGAGGGGTTTTATCCACTAGTGTTCTTTAGCATCACTAAACCCAGGCCATGACACTGACAAGAGCTTGGAGTTCTTGCTTGTCACACCTTCCCTCCCTCCAGCTCCCTCATCTTCACACTAAAAACTGTTTTCTTTTAAAGATCATTTAAAAATTGTCCTTAGGAGAGTCCTGTCATCCTGCCTGCATTTTGCAAACTAAATGACTTGTTGATGCCCAGGGCAGGCTGGTGGTGTGAACCAGTGTGTGAAAGAGGAGCCTGCTGTCCAAACCAGTCCTGACTGTGGAACAAACACTGTGGGGCATGTGCAGTGTCCTTTTGGAGACTTGATTTGCAGTCACCCTTCTGGAAGATGTTATTTAAGCCTTCAAGAGTTTGTCTGGTTTTCATTTTCACCAGGAATATGAGTGAACTTTAATGTTAAACTGTTTAATTCCTTCCAGCTTCCCATAAGCAGAGGGACAATTGATAATTCTACAGACCAAGACATTACTAATGCAACTTGGAAGTAATATTAGAAAAATTTATTCATGTGTTTATAATTTATACATGTTGTAGAATCATTTATTTTGTCTTTTTAAAGGGCCATTTAGTGCCAGTTAATAAAATATGCTGTAGATTTATTCCTTTCTACTTTTTAGGTACCTAAAACTTTCACCAAAGCATCCAGAATCAAACACTGCTGGAATGGATATATTTGCCAAATTTTCTGCATTTATCAAAAATTCAAGACCAGAAGCTAATGAAGGTGGGTGGCTGGGGGGTGGGGGGCAGCAGCTCTGCACACACATCTCAGTGCCTTGTGCTTTTCAGGGTGGCTTTGCTGTGAAATACCTCACTGACAAACTTTGATGGACACTTGAAGGAGTCTCACGAATTAAACTTGGTGATTTAAAGTTAATGGTGACCTAGAAAGGTTTCACCATTTCAAAGAAAACCTTAGTTAGATGGTGCTCACTCAGAGTTGTAGTGAGGTGTGCATGGTTTGTAAGAAACTTTACACAGCAGGGACTGACAACTCCTGAACTAAGTAGAAATGGTTTTAACATCCAGAACTGGATTCCCTGCAGAGTAAGTAAGAGGAAAAAATGCACAATTCTTTTGTTCTTGGTGGACCTGGAGAGGTTGAATTTAAGTCAGGGAATCCCAAAGCTTTACTTCAAAGGGAGAGGTGCAAAATACTTGTCAGCAGGCAGAAACACTGGAGGATTTGGTGGGGTGTGCTGCCCTCTGCTGCTGTGCTCCAGGAGGCTCAGCAGGCTCCCTGGCTATTGACTGAGCATGTGATCTTAAACAGATTACATTTAAATGAATATAAACCCTAGCTTAATTCTAATTAGCTAAAGCCAGTTAGGCATAGTCGTAAGAAACTGACATAAGCCACTTTTTAAACCAAAAATAAACACTTGTGGATAGTCTCTGAGTATTCTAAATTAATACAAACTCCTTTATAAACCAGTTTGGAAATAGCCTGCATCTGGGTGATATTTCAAAAGATTCTAGTTCAGTCTCTGTGTTATTAGTGACCACAAAAGCAGCTCCAGTGGTAGCATTAGGAAACTTTCTAGTCTGTTTGGGGTAGTACATTGGTGTGGATTTTGTTTTCACTTCTCTAATTTGCTTTGCCATTTGTGTGCTCTGGTTTGGCTTTATATATATATAAAATTATAAATTTATTTTTTTTTTTCTTAAAACTGTTCCTTCCTCTGTAGCCTTAGAACGTGGCCTCTTGAAAACCCTCCAGAAACTGGATGAGTACCTGAACTCCCCCCTTCCTGATGAGATAGATGAGAACAGCATGGAGGATATTGCAGTTTCCACCCGCAAGTTCTTGGATGGCAATGAGATGACATTAGCAGACTGCAACCTGCTGCCCAAACTACACATTGTCAAGGTAAATGCCTTGGGTGTTGTGAAAATGGAGGAGAAAATGCTTGTGGGGGGTGACATTCTGGAGTGCAGATAATTCAATCATTTGTAAGCTCCTGTGGAAGGTTAATTACAGTATAAAATGTACACGACATCGTGTAAGATTTGGGTGATTGATGGGGATGGTCTTTTGAGCAGGGCCTGTTGGGACAGGACAAGGGGTGATGGTTTGAACTCAAAGAGGAAGATTTAGACTGGAGAGAAGGGAGAGATTTTTGCTGCTGAGGGTGGCAGAGCCTGGCCCAGGGTGCCCAGAGAGGTGGTGGCTGCCCCATCCCTGGCACCATCCCAGGGGAGGTTGGGGGGGCTCTGAGCACCCTGCTCTAGGTGCAGATGTCCAAACCCTTATATTTACACAGGAGGCTGCAACACTTAAAAGAAAGAGGCAGAAGGAAGGTGAACATTGTGTGAGCAGTTCTGTTTGGATAGAGAAATTGGCTCTATTAACAAGAAAATAACACTGTGTGAAATATATAGGAAAAAAAAAAAAAGGAAAAAAAAGGAAGAAAAAAAGCTGTAATTCTGGTGGCATAGGGTAACACCAGGAGTGGCACTGTGCTTGTAGAGCCCTGGTTTGGTTTCTTTTCCCTGTGTGCAGTGACTGGTGTCAGTTTGTACTGCAGATGGAGCCCCAGGCTCAGTTTCTCCTGGGAGCAGCAGCGTTGCCAGCCGAGGAGGGTTCCACGCAGGGCTGCTGTGCCAGGTCCAGGCACATCCCAGAGGGGCAGGTTCTCCTGACTTCAGAAGTGGCTGGGAGTACATGTTGGAAGGCTAGATTGACAGGGAGTGGAAAAAGTGGCTGAAGCTGAAGGCTGGAAATTGCTCATCTTAATTCTTCTCTTCTAGGTGGTGGCCAAAAAGTACCGTAACTTCGAGATCCCCAAGGAAATGAGAGGGATTTGGAGATACCTGACAAATGCTTACAGCAGGGATGAATTCACCAACACCTGTCCTGGAGACAAGGAAATTGAAATAGCTTACAGTGATGTAGCCAAGAGACTCACCAAGTAACCAGCACTTGCAACAGAGATGATGACTTCTTGCATATTCCATAACAAGGCTTCTAACAGACTGCTCTTCTCATATAAAATAGCCCTTTTTTTTTTTTTTTTTGCATGAACTTGCAGTTATTCAAAGTTATGGTGGATAGACCAGGTACAGTAATTACCTAAAGTTTGCAGACTTAATTATAGGCTTGTTTTTCCTTACCTCCTCTCACAGCAACTTGGAATATCATGAATGCATTATGGTAATAGTGCACTGGGGCAACTCGATTCTTCACTACGAAGGGTTCTCTTTGCCCCTACCACTGGGTTTGGTTCTTTTTTGCAACACTCAGCCCCAGTCTGAATTGGTTTTAGGATGCTGTCTTGCTCTATGGTACAAGGAATATTTATGTATTTTGGAATTTCTTGCCTTTTTTTTTTTTCTTCCAGAAGATCTCTACACAGTTGTTTCTGTGACATGTGGAACTGTACCTGCTGGTCTATCCTATTGACATAGAGAAGGGAACTTACTCTCCAAAAGAGCCATTTGCAGACTATTTGGCAAAGGTTTTAAAAATAGTTTCTTTGGGATTTGAAAGCACAGTGGTGGTTGAGAGTGGACTCCAAGATGAAACTGGGATTTGAATGACCTCAGATGTCAGGGAAGTTTGAATCTAAGCCTGAGCAGGAGGCTGGCAGATCAGAGTTAGTAGGTAGTTGTGTTTTTGAGAGCTGCATGAGATTTAAAAAACCTTTTTTCTTTTTTTCTTAAATTGACAACTTGTCCTGAATTCTGAGTTGCAGCCAACAAATAATTGTCAGGATGCCCTTTACCATCATGAAACCAGAAGAGTTGGATGCTGTCTGTTCACCTTCCAAAATTGCAAGTGGCTTTCTTTTTGGTAGTTAAGAGCCTTTATTTTGTATAGACCTTTCTGGTGATATTTACTGACAGAATCTGTGCTGTTGTAAACCAAGTACCTGTAAACATTAGTGTCCTAGTCCATGAATAGCTACTGTATGGTGACTAGCAGTGCAATGATTGGTGATGTAAGGCTGAGCACTCAGAGCTGTTCAAGTGGGAGTCTTTCTGGGAACTTTTTTTAAGCTCTTTCTTGCCTGAAGAAAGCTAAAGTGCCCTTTACAGATAACATTTGCCTTAAATTATAGTATGCTTTTCTTTTCCTGAAAGGAAATCTATTAATTACTCTCATAAAGGAAGGGTGGGTGAAATTCAGCCCTTGACATTGAATTTGTCCTCATTGCTTGTCTGTGCACCTAGACTGCAATTTGGCATAATCAGAATCATTGCACTACTACACAGATACCTTTTTACAGCAACACTGAGGAATAGCACTACAATGATTTTTAAAAGCAAATTTTCAAACGTTTCTAAACCAGGGACTAGTTTTCTTGTTTAAAATGAATGAGTTTGCATGAAATCAACTGCTAGGTTATTTTTAAAAGACCACCAGAAACAACTCCAAAGAACCCTAGACTTATATGCCTATTTTTTTGTAAAGATACTTTTATATTTAACTGATTTTAGAAGCTGGAAAGTGCTATTCCTGGTAGGTTGTTCATAGAGTATTTAACATTCTGCAATAACATGGAAATGCTCACATAAACACTTTTATACACTAATTTTTTTTTTGGTAAGCACTGGCTTTGTGAAAACCAGCCTGACTTTTTCTAAGCATCCTGCTTTTGCTACTTTCTATACCCATGAAGTTAGTTTGACATAAAGAGGTAGAGAAGGAGATCCATATTTGTACACATGGCTTTGGTGCCTTGTCTTGCCTTCCTAGAGCTAGAATTCCAATACAGAGGCAGATAGCAATCCTGTTGCCTGTCTTGTGAAGACAACCACAGTTAACACCTAAATCCTATTTTCTGATTTATTGCAAGGGTGTTTAGCCACAAAAAAAAATTCTTGCAGAGGACCTGGTTAGGAAAAAGTGAATTGTAGCCTTTAAATGATGACTGTATTCCAATGGCACGTTCTCATCCTGAATAAAATTTCTCAGCCATAATAATCCTCTGTAGGGGTTCAGTCTTTGCCACAACGTGACATCTAGAAAGAGGAACCTTTTTTTTTTTGTTAGATAGCAAAGTTTTTAATGATGTAGAGAGTAAAAACCACCCAGAACAAAGCAAACACCCAACTGTCACTGTTTGGGGCTCTCTGCATTCAGATAATTCACCTTTAAAAGCAGAATACAGGGAGCAACGTGTTCATAGGCATATCTTCAAGTTTTCTAATCCTACTTTCAAGTTGTCTGAGGTTGTAGTAATGGGGCCTCAGTCCTTTTCAAAGCACATCAGCCAGTGTGTGCACACTTCAGAGCAGCCAGCAGTGGTGGGATGTGAGCAGAGCAGCCTTTCTGTGGCAAAGCAGCAGCACCCAAACCCCCTGCTCCTCAGGACACCAGGCTCCTTGGCTTTTCCAGCTAATAGATTCCCTGGGCTTCTCAGACAGGCTTCAAACAATTGGAATAGATTCTGTTCCCCATGAAGTATTTTAATGGTGGTGTCTGAAAGCTTGTAAACAAAGCTCAGGCTCTTGCTGTAACTCATGGATTTCTTATCTCAGCACAATGAAGTCTTGAGCCTTTCCCCTGGAGGTGGAATTCAAATGAGGAGCAGGGTAGCAATTACCATGGCTGTTAACTGTCCTGGGTGAAAAGAGCTGCTTATCTTTTAGGTTTTCCTTGTGGCAGAGGCTGGCCAGCTTCTCCTGGCTTCAGCAGAGGCCAGGAGCCTGGTGGGGAGTGAGGAGAAGCTTTCACCTCTGAGGTGATCCCTTCAGAGCAGCAGTGTGGTGTGTAAAAGGCTCAGCGTCTGCTGTGGGTTGAGCACTTTCATCTGGCCCCAATCAGCAGCTCTACATTAATTAAAAAAAAAACAACCTTTCATAACTATGTAAATTCTTGACTTCTGTCAACTTGTTTACAATCTGATCTTTAAATGCATTTTTAATTTCATCAAACAGCAATTAATCTACTCCCTGTTTAAATTTAAAATGATGCTCCTAGCCCCTTCTACAATTTAAAAACAGCAGTTACCCTTTCAAGTAGGCATTCCAGTTTGTGAGCTGGGTGCATGTATTAGCATGCTGAGTAACTTACTTTATTCTCAAGCTGAAATATGCTTAAATTCCCATTAAAGCAGGTGACTCGTGTGTTTCCTGAACACAAAGGGAAAATCCATCAGCTACACTCTGGTTTTGTGTGGGAGAACAGATGATACTATATGCATGATTTTAGTTTGGATTTGTAATTT
Source organism: Ceyx melanurus (assembly GCA_024611195.1). Lineage (NCBI taxonomy): Eukaryota > Metazoa > Chordata > Aves > Coraciiformes > Alcedinidae > Ceyx > Ceyx melanurus. Next base: position 14,967 of record JANHGL010007237.1, on the reverse strand, counting down.
TCTCTTGACAAAGCTTTTCTTCTTGAAGAGATTCCTTCTGTGTAAGAGCTGCCTGCTGAACAGGAGGTATGTGAATTCTGGAACAGTTTCACACACTCCAAAAGTTTCCTGTCCCATCTGCTGGGCTCTGCAGATGTCCTGCCTGGCCAGGCACAGCCACTGAGCTTGTACCTTTGAATTTTCCCATCAAATTGGTGTTTTTTTCTGCAGTGGGCATGTCTAAACTGCTGGGGAGCTGCACGCAGTTCCATGATAAGAAGAGAGATGTAATCAAGTTTTTATGCTAAAGCAGTAAATTAGCATTTGGTATCAAAGGAACACAGACATGAATAAATTGAAGATGCTTGAGCCAAACCCACTGATGCTATCTCAATAGAGAACAAAACGTGGCTAAGTACAGGCAACTTATTTTTTTTTACTCTTTGCCACTATCTGAACATGTCCAATTAATAGTTTCAGAAGAAAGCTTCATCCCAAGTGAAAAATATTTCATCTGCCTCAGAACCTGTGCCACCAACTATTAACATTTTGTTTCTGGGGGGTGAATAGGAGGATACTGGAGCAGAAAAAGATATTGAGACTCCCAAGATGGGACACCAAGAATTGGAGCATTGTTTGCAGAAATACTTGAAGAGTTGTTACAATTTATTGTAGTTTGCTTATGTCTTTCACTCTCTGGAACATCTTTTACAGATATACCAGTATACTGCTGGCAGCTATTGTTAAAAATAAAATTATATTTTCACTACCAAGCAGATCTTGCTTTTATTTCTGAAGCCTGCAGTTCCCTTGTGCCTCGACTTGAATGGGGTGTGCTAAATTGCACAACAAAACTTAGATTATAAAAATATAAAAATTATATATATAGCTTTATATAAACGTATAAAACTTTATTATAAATGTC
>JANHGL010007237.1:0-13963 GCA_024611195.1 Ceyx melanurus | reverse complement strand
AATCTCATTTGACTCAACTTGTTTCCACCCAGAGAATCCACTAAAAGGGTCACTGAGCTGACTCCATCTGCAGGATTCATGGATTTCAGACTCACTGCTCTTGGAAATGCTGAGTTTCATCTCAGCCAGCTCTGGTGAAACCCCCCCCACCCCACTTTGTGTTTAATGAGAGCCTCTTAATTTGCTGCTGGGTTTTCAGAGCCAAGACCTCCAGCCACTAGTGGAAATTGGGAAGAAAAACTTCCCAAGCATTATCCTGTCAATCTCTTGTCTCCTGTGAGTGTTGGAGGTGTATCTGGGCTCTGAGTTTTGTTCCTGAAAGGAAATCTGTGGAATCCAGAAGACATTCCTGGAGCTCCAAGTGTTTTGGGAATGCTGTTTGAGACACAGCAGCTCTTGTGGTGGTTCCCAGAGAAATTCCTAGAAGCCAGCCCGTTGTCAGCCTGGGTCAGTATTTTCCATGGGGCACTGCACACCTTTCAGAAGATTAATCTGATTTAATCCTTTAGCAATCAGGGCTAAAAGGTGCAATTTGCCAAAAACCTTCAGCAGTATTAACTGTGCTGTGGAAATTCCAGAAACCATTTTCTCATCACTTCCTTAACTTGGTTTTTCTTATAAACAGCAGGAAAATAAAATAGCTAAAGGGCTGATGAGACCCTGGAAGTATCTCCTGAGTATTTGCTGGTGTAGGAGTAAAACCAATTAGAGGTCAGAGGGTAGTCTGTAGAGAGATTTTTTTTAATGGAAGGAAAAAAAAAACCTGGACAAACCTTTGTATTCAGTGGGATGGAAAGGAACTCATTTGAGGTGGCTGCCTGAGGGCTTTTGGACACTCATTACCATGAAAGCAAAGTATGAGCTGAGTGTCTAAACATTTTTTGCTGTCTCTGAAAGTCTCCAGGAGAAAGGGTGGATGTGGTGACTCATTAATCAAGAATATGTTTAATTGTAGTGGTTCTCAAACTCTTTTTCCAGTGGATCAGGTGTGCTCCAGGAGGCCAAGGATGGGCTGGCATGAAGCAGTGGGGTGAGTGGTCCCTGAGCAGCTGATTGACCTCACAAACTTCAGGGCTTTATTTTCTTGGCTGAATCCACTCTCCAAAAGCAAGATTCACCTTGAACTAGTGAGTAGCTCACACCCAAATGCTTTGTGGTGGTCTCCTGAAGTCAGTAATCACAGTGCTGAGTCTTCAAGCAGTTTAATCTCCACCAAAAAAAAGCAGCAGCACAGCAATAATGAACTGGAGTCTGGGTTAATGTTTTCCCGAGCTGCCAGGATCGTGGGGTCTGAGCAGCTTGGGGTCCTGATCATGGAGTGTTCAAAAGTCCCCAGAGACTGGGGGAGGTGAGTGAATCAAATGGCTAATTTCTGAAAAATACTAATTTAAGGTGCCTTGAAGAGCCTGTTTGCTAACTGTGAGGAATCAGAAGTGTGGAGGCAAATTCTCTTCTCCCTGTGGATCCTACTGCAGTTTAGTCTTGCTAGATTTCTGAGGAGTTCTCAAGAGCTGATGCTGGATGGTTTCCAAAGCTGGGAAAAAGAAAACTCATGATTCTTTGACTCAAGAGAAGAACTGCTGTGTTCTTACCACTGGACGGAGAGATGAAAACGGTTGCTAAACAAAGATCAAACATGTGAACTTTATAAATAAACGAACAAAATTGATGCTAAGGGACGTCTCAACTCCTCTGCCTACGGCAAAGGGCTTGGCAGGACCTAGGAGGATGACTTTGTCAGTTTGCAACAGGGAATTCTTATTTTAAAGAGCCTGATTGAAGTGATACTGCTCCAAGGTTATGTTGGTTAAAACGGCCTCTGTGCCTGCACTGCTTGGATGCAGGGTAGGGGAGAAAGCTGAGCTCTGGATGTAGAACATGGCTAAATTTTCCACCATGTGTGATTGAAAAAGCTGATTGTGGGAAGCTGCTGTTCCCAGCAAACCACTCAAAGGCAGCAGGTTTGATAGGGTGCCCGAGAGCAGCTTAGTCAGCTCTGAGAGGCGCCTGTGAAGCAGAGCTGGGGGGTGGAGGGACTGCTCTGATCTGATGTGTGTGTGTTTCCAGCCTCCAGCTCCACCTTCCCAGGAGGAAGATGGGACTGTGGGTTTGTTTAGCCTCTTAGAACTTGGTGGTTGGAGTAGGAGCAGAACCCAGGAGCAGATAGATATCTTTTTTTTTTTTTTACTTTTTTTTTCCCCTTTATCAAGTTTGAGGAGAGATGTGAATTGGGAACAGGAAGCTTCTTGGTCAGATTCTTGCCCAGCATCTAGACTTAACTCCCTCTCCCTGTTCCCACCATTATCTCCCATCCTTGACAGCTGCTGCTCCAGCTCCACCTTGGCTTTGACACCCTGCTGCAGCCTTTGCTGTGTGATGTGTTCCTCTGGGTGTGGAGCTGGGCTGCAGCTGCCTCCTGCTTTTAATGCAGAGCTCCTGGGGAGGCAGCCAGTGCCCAGTAGCTGTGAACAAAGTCTTCTTGAGAGCCCCAGCAGCTCTGAGTGTGTCACACTGTGCACACAGCTTTCCCAGGAGAACTGGCACTCCTGCATCCTCCCTCTGTTGGTGGGGGCTGCCAGGCAGAAGACAAAGACCCTGGTCATCTTCTGAACAATTTACTGCCTGAGGCTTGAGTCTCATTAGAGACTTTACTGCCTTTAAATAGAAAGCAGTAGAGCTGGGCCCTGCAAACATCTGGCAAGTTGTTGCACAATTCCAGAATCCCAGCCTGGTGGGGCTTGGCAGGGAGCTCTGGGGATCATCTGGTGCCACCCCCCTGCCCCAGCAGAGTCACCCAGAGCTGCCCAGCAGTGCAGTGTCCAGGGAGGTTTGGAATCTCTCCAGAGCAGGAGACTCCACAACCTCTCTGGGCAGCCTGGGCCAGGCTCTGACACCCTCACACCAAAGAACTTTCTCCTTCTGTTCAGATGGAACCTCCTGGGTTCCAGTTGGTGCCCATTGTCCTGTCTCTGGGCACAACTAACAAAGAATCACTGGAGAACTGTTGTGAGCTTGTCTCTGGGGTGAGTTCTTGTTGGGAAGTGTCTAACGAGGAAGAAGGGTGGTCTAGACAATAGTTCTCTGAACTTGACTCTAGGGGCCATGGGTTCACTTCTTGTCTGGGCTGGGAAAGCTCTTTCCATTGGTAGCATCTCAGTTTTGCTTTCTTAAAAGGGGCATTATTTCCTTTAAAATAGATTTTTGGCAGAGTTTTCCATCTGTAGCTCCCAAGGAAGAAACTTTTAAGCGTGGTGGACAATCACCTCCCTTTTGAGATCTAAATGAGGACCCTCTGGAGGGCTGAGCTCAGCTCCCTGCAGCAGAGCTGGGCTGTGCACACGTGTGGCTCCAGACAAGTCCCGGCGCTGCTGAGCTCGTGTCAGGAGCCTCCTGGGGTGAAGAGGGGGGAGCTGAGGTTGCTGCACTAGAGAGGGGTGCTTGAGGACAAGGGCATGTGCCCTAAGGAAATTGGCTTTTCTTCACTTTGCTGCTCACCATGACTTCTGTTTATCTGCTTGGGAATGAAGATAGATCAGGGGAACAAAGCTGAGTTGGGGTTCGTGCTGAGTCTGTGGCTTGTAGCTGAATTTGGTTGGTTGGGTTCATCTGTGTCCAGGGGATCCTGCTCTGAACAGGTTTGAAATGAAACAATCACCAAGTTTATGCTTTTCTTTGTGTCATTCAGGGCACTTGGACAACTTCACCTGCAGCTTGTACCCTGGGTGGTGTGAGCTGTGACAAAGGAGCTTGTGAAGCCAGGGTTGTGCCATGTGAGGACTTAGGGTAGGAAAATGCTGAGAGTTTTTACAGCTCCTGCTCTGTCTGTGAGCTGCAGGTGGAGGCAGCCACATGCTGCTTCAGCTACTTCTTCCTTTTAATTTCCCCCGGCAATATTTCTTCTAGGGACTGGGAGTTCCTGTAGTTTGTGGTGTGTTTTTTGGTGTGTTGTGTTGGGGTTTTTTGTAAGGCAGTGGTTGGCACTTTGTCTTGCTGCACCCACTCGCCCGGGATTCAGGTACCCAACAGCACAGGCACATTTACTGTGGGCATCCTGCGAGGGCTCGGGGGGTTGGAAGTGTTCAGTGTGAGATTTCAAGGGGGTTGAATTGATTTCAGAGCACTTCATGGATTTTGAGCCAGAATCAGCCATGCAGTGAAATTTGGCATGGGAAGGAGTGTGAAATAAGGCAGTGGTGACCATCAGGGGAATTCCTCTCTGCTAGACTCCTTGAGGAGAGAAATTCTGCACGCAGGCAACTCACAGGATGGAGATTGTCCCCAAGTCCCAGCTACCTGCCCTCCAGGCACGGGGTGTGACAGACCAGTTCAGTCAGCCTGAGATCCTTCTGTTCTAGCGGGCAGCCAAAGATGCACGTGGGCAAACTTTCTCACAGTGTGACTGGCCCACAGGGCAATGCCACCTAGAGATCTCGGTGTGCAGAATCCCTTCTCAGCCTCATTCTGTCCTCCCCTCCAGACAAGATTTTTCTTACAGGTAGTTCCTTATTACAGCAGAACTCGCTCAGCTTCCCCATGAAGCTTCCTGCTGCAGACTTTTTGCAGTGGCTGGGGCCTTGGTCTGGGCCAGTTGATGTTTGATGGAGTCTTTGGGAGGGAAGGATTTGGGGAAGAATGGAGGAAGGCACTGCCGTGTAACCTGCTGCAGGCAGTGGGAAACTCGCTGGGAGCAACTGAACGAGGGCTCCTCGGGGCAGACTCCTGCCTGGGAGCCTGGAGAGCTGAGATGCAGGTGCTTGAGTGTGAGTCCAAACGGTTAAGCCTGTGCTTAAGGAGGGAGAGGCTCCTCCTGAAAGTGTTGGATGGCTGTAAGAGAAGGATCCCGAGTATCATAACGCCACTCAAGGTATTGGAAGTCTTTGAAGTCTTCTCCTGACATCCATCCCGTCCCAGCATCTTTCATCCTTCGCCAGCGCTTCCCCAGCTGAAGCTATTAAAGGGAAACTACAGAAGCCATAAATCCTGGCTCTTAACATCTCTTCAGCGGTGAGATTTCACAATGAGCCCGACTCGCTCTGAAAGATAAGAGGAGGCCTTGAAACCAAAGCAAGTCCTGACTGGTTCCCAGGAATAGCTGAGCTGCACAGCTTCGTTGGGGGTCCCCCCAGGTTAACTGGCTGCTGGGTGCAGGAGCTGGAGCCGCCCCGTGCCCTTGTCTGAGTCACCCAGGAGACGTCCCCAGCTCCATCCTGACCCAAGGGGGGGTGTGGGGAGGTGGTGAAGCTCTGTCTGGGGTGCTGTGGTGGAGGTTGAACAACCCTGTCCTGCTGTGGTTACTCTGCTTCCAAGGATTGATCTTCTCACGGGGAGCTCATGAAGGCACTGGTTCTGCTGGAGCACGCAGGAGGGACCCTTCCTGTGCAGGCAGAGGGTGAAGAGCCTCTCCCAGAGTCCAGGAAGGAATCCAGCAGTCCTGATTCCCCCAGATCCCTGCTTTGGCCACACTGTCTGGTTGGAACAGGCCAGGGAAGGTGAGGTCTCTGTACCCTGACGTGGCGATAGCGGCCGGAAGGCTCCTGCCTTTATCAGGAGTGTTGGTTCAACAGAGGAGAAAAAAGCAGCCTGAACTGCCAGGCAGCAGCCAGGAGAGAGCCCTGGGAGTGTTTCCTTGGCTGAATGGGAACATTGTTAGTAGGCAAACTGGAACCAGTGTTACACTCATCATTTTATTTATGCCCTTGCTGTGATCCTGATTTCTGCCCAGCCTGGAGTGCAGATCCACAGAGTTCCCTTCAGTGTAACCACTTGGCTCTGTGGGAAGTGGCTGTACATCCAACTGTCTGCCAGGGGCCTTCCTCTGGGGGTCTTTCCATGGGAGACTTTTTTTCTCATGTCTTCTTCACAGCACCAGTCTAGTCAGTCTCCACTTCCAGCAGCAGGCCAGCAGGTGATGGGTCTCTGGAGCAAAAAGTCCAGTTATCCATGTGAGAGGGGTTGGTGTGGCATGGTCAGAAGGTCTTTGCTCTCCCTGTGTCAGAGGCAGTTTTCCCATCAGCATTGCTTGTTCCCACCTGTGGTGGCACTGGGAAAGAGAAAACCTGAGTGGGGTGCTGTGGGCACAGCTGCTTCTGAGCCCTCCCAAGCAAAGCTGCTACCACCTCAGTGAAACAACTCAGGGTAGTGCCAAGGGAACCTGTTACAGCATCAGTGCTGGAACACAGGGCTCACCTAGACCCCGGGGGCTTGGTCAGGGTGTGGGCTGGGCTCAGAGGGAAAGCAGTGGGGCGTGTGGGGTGGAGGGACCCAGAGCAGCTCGTGTCACCTCTGGTCAATGTCCTCATATAAACGTCTCAAACCTGCAAACCACTCAGCCCTGCCAGCTTCGATGGCTTTGCTCTGCTCCTTCTCTTTCTCCAGGCATTGTGAGGCTGAATAATGCTCCTTTTGATTTTTTCTCTTGCTCTGAAGTCTTCCCCAACATCACCAGCTTAAAACTGCCCTTCTGTGGGGAAATGTCCCACCACGCCCTGCTCCTCAGGGCCACCCTTTTCTCTTCCCATCACATGCTGTGCCATGGGGCAACTGGTGGCCACTGGGCTGTGTGGAGGGCCCAGCAGATCCGCTGGGACGCCGGAGAGCTCTTGGATTTGGCACTGATGCCCAGATCAAGGCTTTGAGGAGGCAAAAGCTGTGTCTAGGAATTCAGATCAGCAGCTCTTGGTGAAAACCTCAGCAAGGAGAGAGGCTGTGGAGTGGTTTCCCCCCTCCAGGGAGGATTTCTCTTTGTTGGGGCTCACTCGGACCTCCTTGGAGAAAGGAAACCTCAATATCAGCTACACTGATGAGATCTTTTCTTGCTTTCTGAGCTGAAAACCAAACCCCCAGTGTTTGCAGCCCGACTGATTAACAGGAGATGGGGTGAGACCTTCTGGGCACTGTTGGTGGGAAAATGCCAGCAGTCCCTGTCTAATGTCTGTTTGGAGCAGATGATTTGGATCTTGGGAAATCTGGATTCCCAGGTATGCACTTGGCCCTGAAATTCTGTTTTATCTTCTCTGTGTAAAAAGGGTTCTCGGGGCCTTGAAAGCCCTGTTAGACCATCAGCTTCAGGGATTGTTGTGAGCATTCTATTTCTGTGGCATCCATGTCTCTTATAACCTCTTAATTTCTAGGCCAAAGGGAGGCAGCAGAAGGGAAGATGCACAGGAGGAACCTGCTGCTGTATTAGGAAGATGGAGAGGAGAAAGGAGCCCAGGAGCTACTAAGTCTTGAGCTGGTAGCTCCCCATGGAGGCATCCTAGCTGGGATGTGAGGCAGGTGGTCCCAGATCCCTGCATGAGTAACACCAGGCTGATTTTGGTGAGGAAAATGCCTTAATTTCTAGCAGCAGTTTGGAACTCTCTTCCTGGTGCTGATGTGGAGCTGTGATGATCGAGCTGGCCTGTGGAGGTCAGCCTCGGCTCGGGGAATCTCCTCAGCAGCTCCTGGGGAACAGCACAGAGGCCCCTCCTGCCCCTCTGCACCCTGCCCAAGCCAGGGTCCATCTCTGAGGCTGCAGCTTTCCCCCCACCCGAGGTCTGGTGGCTCTTGCTGCCCTCCTGCAACACCCAACCACTATATTCTAGTGGCCCAGAGGGGAGAATGCAGAGACCTTGGGGAATGTTTGACTTTGGAGAGGCAAAGCTCACACACAGCTGCACATCAGGATTTCTTGGTGGTTTTTTCTGTGCTTTTGGTCTTTTCCAGATCCAGTTTCACCCAACAAGTGAAAACCCCTGGAAGGGATGAGTGTTTGCTGTTATAAGAGTCCCCACTCTCAAAATACCACAGCCCTGGTAGCCTGGACAAAACACACCATTGTTGGAAGGACCCTGGGGAGCTGTGTGATGCCTCTCCAAAGCCCACCAGGTAGGCCAGGGGGACAAACACCTCTTATTATGGCATTAAGACCATTTCTTTCCCACAAGGCATTTCCTTGTCCCATCCCTAATGGATCCCCACTGAAGCATGGTTAGCTACTTGGGTGGTTGCTCTCACTGTGTGCTGTCTGCACAGTGCCCAGTGCTAATTAGCAGAGCTGAGCTCCTGAGTTGACCTCTGCTGCTGGGCTCCTGTCCTGCCCCTGGGCTGTGGCTTTTGTGCCACTTGAGTCACTAATGACATTGGCTGTGGTCATATGGGAAACTGGGCTCCTGGAGCTCTGAAGCAAAAAGGTTCCCACTGGAGGTGTGTAGTGAGACTTCAGGGGTAGTGGAGAAGTGATGGAGAAGAGCAGGACCTCACACTCCCTGGTCTCACCCCTGGCACTTGTCAGCCCTTTCTAGGAAGAGTTTAACAGTGAGAGCTGAAGGTTTCATGTCCCCTTTTTCCTGGCAGTAGATGGAACAGGAATTAAACTCAGCTTTCTTGAGTTGATGTCTGCATCCACCTGACAAGGGCCACATGGAAGTCTCTTCCATGCAGAAACACATTACTTTTTAAAATGTAATTAATGTAATTCTTATGCTGAATTAGCCCTGTCTATGGCAATACAGAACTACCTGATGTGGCAAGTTTGGAAAGAAACAGAGATGTGGAGATTATCAGGCCTTTCTTGGAATCTGGCATTGAGGGTACCCTCTAGTGTCATAGGGGATAAGAGCTCAGTTGAGGACACTGTTGAAAGCCTTGCTAGCCCATGTGGGAGTGGTTGCTGCTTATAACCTTTGCTCTGGTCGCAGTGATGATTTGGGCTACCAGGGGTTTTCCTCTCTGGTGTGTAGGGAATTCTCATGGTGAAGGTCCAGGAGTTGTTATCAAACCAGTAATTCTTCCCATTTCCCACCTAATCAAGTGAGGAAAGTTAAATGGTGTGGATGCTGTTGGTAACCACAGCAGATGCTCAGAGACTCTGCTGTTCCCTGGCTGGGTAACTGTCCTCATTTTGTGCTCCCCAGGCTCCACGGTGGCCATTAACATGTGGAGAAGTTGGATTCATGGTTTGGACGAGCTCATGTTCTTTGCTATTAGCAGGTTTCTCTAGATGCCACAGAAAGCATGTTATTAAGGCAGATGAAAGGCCAGGGAACGAGTTTGCTGTGCTTGTGCATGCCCATGGGGGAAGCTTTCTGCCCCTCCCCCAGTTATTTTTTGCCTTGGCTTTTTTTTTTTTATTGTCTCCATCCTGCATCAAAGTGGCTTGGAGAAGCGAGTGAGCTCCCCAGAAAGGCCCTGCCATGGTGGTAATGGAGCAAAACCACAGAGTGTTTCACTGCTTCTGAAGTCCCAGACTGATGGCCAAGCTGGCAGGTTGAGCTTTTGCTTTCTGCAGCCTGTTGTTCTACCAGAAAACTAAAAAAAAACCACCCCAGGCAGCCACCCCCACCCCCCCTTTGCCTCCAGCTCCTTCCTGGAGACTCCTCCACCTGCCCCACGCGTCTGCTGACTGGGGCATTCCTCCTTCCCCATGGTGCAGAGATTAATCTCTCCAGTTGGAGCTGGGTGCTACTGGGCAAGGTGAGAACATTCCTGTCTTGACATTGCTGTCTTGGACTAAGGGAGGCCAGGGCTCTAGGGCTGGCCCTGGCCAGTCAATGTGGGCAAGCTTCTCGTGGAATGTGGCCACTCCTTGCCGCTGGCACAAAGGGCCTGGGCAGGTTTGGAGATAAATGTGACTCTGATTCCTGCCTGGGGAATGGGAATGTGCTGCTGTGCTGCACAGGGGGAGATGCATTTGGGTAGCAGAATGTCTCTGTAGAATCATGGGATGGGTTGGAAGGAAGCATCCAAGCTTTTTCTAGTCCAGCCCCCCTGCAGGGAGCAGGGAATCTGCACCCAGAGCAGAGTGCTCCGAGCACCCCCAACCTCCCCTGGGATGGTGCCAGGGATGGGGCAGCCACCACCTCTCTGGGCACCCTGGGCCAGGCTCTCACCACTCTCAGCAGCAAAAAAATCTCTCTCTTCTCTCCTCTTTGAGTTTAAACCATCACCTCTTGTCCTCAACAGGCCTTGTTCACAAGTCTGCACCCATCTGCTGCAGTGGTGGCCTGTCCTGCTGCTGGCTTCTGCTGGCTTTGCAGGTGCTGGGGGCAGCTCTGTGTGCACGCTTGTCATTGCTGCCGGAGCTCTCAAGCACCTTAGACCTTGGAGAGCCTTTGTCTGAGTTCACTTATCCTCTCTCCATACCCAAACCCATCTCACTACCACACTGGTTCTCCCTTCAGATCCATCTTCCATCCAGATCCATCTCCAGCCCTCACGAGAGGAACGTGGCTCCTGCCCTGCCCAGCTCAAACCAAGCATGGGAAGAGGGCAGAGGCTGGGCCAGTGCTTCGGGAGAGCAGAGGCTTCCCCCAGGGTTCTCTCTGCCTTGTCTCATCCTGCACACGTCTGCCTGGAGCTGGGAAGTCAGGGCTGGAGGCTGCAAGGTCAAACCTCAGAGGTAAGTGGCTATTTCTGGAATTTCATAGAAGAGAGGAATGATTGGGAGCCTCGAGAAGGATGCACGAAGGGAAAAGGGCCATCAACTGGAGAAACACAGACTGGGAAGAGGCACAAATCACCCCGTGCAGGTGGGAGCTGCTCTTGGAGGGGGGTGAGGAAACAAAAGGTGCAGACCCAGGAGAAATCTGGGCTCGGCAGGCTGGGGAACCACCACCGCTGGGGTGAAGCACCCCCAGATGTTTGTCTGCATGAGCACCAGCATGCCCTGGGTGAGGGAACAGGTTGAGCAGCTCCCTGGGCTCCAGCCCTGTCCCCCCGGGGGGGTTTTTAGGCTCACTCTGCCTCGCTTGGCCCGCTGCAAAGGGGGTGGGTTTGGAGCTGGAACAAAAGCTCACACGCACCATGGCTTTTGTTGTGTGTTGTCATCTATTCCTGGTGGCGTTGGGTGCTGCAAAACAGCTTCTGGGCATGAGAGGGATTATACAAATGAAGCTGTTGTAGGATTGTAATTTCAAAGATTAATTTTTTTTTTTTCCCTTGCCATTAGCTTTTTTTTTTTCTTTCCTTTTTCCTTTGCTAAAAAAAAATAAAATAACCACCCTTCTTTTGTGCACTTTGGACCAAGCCTGTCATATTTCTTAGAGTCTCCAGTGACTCCTTCATACTACAGACTTTCTGGAGTCCTCCTTGTTAGACCAAGAACTGCATGATTCATTGTGTGCTGGAGATTTAATACTGCACGTAAAACATTCCTGGTTCAAATTTGTTTTCTTTCTTTCCCCCCACTCTTTTTTTTTTTTTTTTTCTTCTCTCATTTCTTTCTTGGCTTCTCACTTACATCCTGGAATTTCTTCACGAGATATAAAATAAATACGTTCCCAAATATATCCAGGAGGAAACGACCCGCTTGGATTTTTCAGCTGCTGTTTTAAAGCCTTCAAACAATCCAGGGCTGTTCAGCTTTGAATGGCTGGGTGGTGGGAAGCCCATCTCCCATCTCTCATGGCCTTCTGAGGGTGCACAGCACGGTGTGAAGGGCTCAGCCCCTGCCTGCAGCTGGGCTGCTGCCTTCCGAGCCACGTCCTGCCTGCTGAAGACTCTTGGTGTTGCTTTTCCACTGGTAAGATGTTGAGTTTTAGTGCTAAAAGGGAATTTTTTTTGGTTATTCAACCTGGCTGAATCCCATCTTTTAAGGTCACGGGTCCTGTGGTGGCACATCCCATGCTGGTGCTGGTTCTGTCTGATGTCAGCAGCCATGCCAAGAGCAGCAGCCGGGGTCAGCAGCTGCCAAGGATGAAGTTCTCTGCTGGGCAGGTACGTGATGACCTGAACATGGGAAGAATTAGTTGGCCTTTAATTACAGGCTGCTTGAAGCCTGCCCGTAGTGAGGTGCATCTCTCCTGCCCTGGCTCCTCTTCATCTGCATTTCTGAAATGTATGGTAATGAATTCAAGTCCCTCTTAGCCGTGACCTGAGAATCAATTTTTCAGAGGAGCCCAAGGCTGGGTTTCCTGGGACTTGCACTTGGAAAGGGGCTCTTAGAGCAGCTCCTGGCCCTTCCCAAAGCTCTTGAGGAGGCTGATTTCCCAATGGACCTTGGCTCCCCAGCAGTTTTCATCAGCTTACCTATCCAAGGAGCCCATCCCCAGAGTGCAGGTGCTTGAAGCAAAGTGGTCCTGCTCCCTTTGCTGCCCAAGGATGTGCTACCTGAAGCATCAATTGAGTTGTTTCACCTGCAGCTTGGGTGTAGCAGCACACGAGGACACTCTGACTTCTTGCAGGCCAGGAGCAGTGGTTCTGCACTGTGCCCTGAGGACATGTTAGCTCACTGGGTCCTGCAAGGCAACAAGAAGATCTCCTCAGAGCCTTCTCCAGCCTGAACACCCCTTCTCTCAACCTGCATAAGTTGCGCCAAGGGAAATTTAGGTTAGATATCAGGAGGAATTTCTTTCCAGAGAGGGTGGTTGGGCATTGGAATGGGCTGCCCAGGGAGGTGGTGGAGTCCCCATCCCTGGAGGTGTTTAAGAACTGTGTAGATGTGCTGCTGGGGGACATGGTTTAGGAACCCTGGAAGTATAGGGTTAATGGCTGGACTTGATGATCTTAAAGGTCTCTTCCAGCCAAATGATTCTATGATTCTAAGGTCTCTCTTGTTCTTGCCCAAGAATGAAGCGACCTCCAAAGCTGTGACCACCCTTTGGACACTCAAGAGGTCTTTCCCAAGAGCCCTCCTTCTCCAGGTGCATCAGCTGCATCCCCACCAGCAGCTCCTGAGGGCTGCAAACGCCGTTGAGGGCCAGGCTGAGCCCCCAGCCCCCTCCAGCCCGTGGTTGGCTGGGAGCAGGAGCCCAGAGCTGCTTTCCCTCGGCGGGGCGGGCGCCGGGGAATCCGGCTCCGCGGAGCAGCCACCGCGGGCAGCGCCTTCCCGCCGCGGAGCCGCGCAATCGGGCGGGGGGTGGCAGCGGCGGCGGCCCAGGCGCGGGGCGCCGGTAAAATCCTGCCGAGGGGTCTCCCGAGCCGACTGCGGGCTCCGCGCCCGGGAACCGCCGGCACCACCGAGCGGCGGGGCCCGGCTGCCCCTGAGGTCACTGCGGAGGGATAGGCCCCGCACCGAGTCCGCTTTTCGTTCGTGAGCCACCCGCAACGACCGCGGCCCTCTCGACAAAAACCCTCCCGCCGTAATCAGGGATCTCAGGATTTCGGGCGTTGCTGAGGTATTTGCCAGGGGAGTCTGTTCTGTAAGGGGTTGACTGATGGCTTGGATTTTTTTCTCCTCGAAAGTATAGGAATAGATATAAATAAGACAAAAAGAAAAATTAAGAAAAATAGATCCTGTGTGACACCGGTTTGTTTTTTGTCCGCGCCCTGCAGTTGTTGTAGCCGGAGTGCTCCGAGCAGGTTGCAGCTGAGCGGGCCCCGCAAGCCGAGGAGAAAGGGGAACTCGTACGGCCGTGTGTTTGCTGGGAGGTGCTGGGATATTTAATTGCGAGCGGAGGAGCGCTCGGAGAAAAGGAAAAGCAACTTGGATTGCTTTCGTTTGAGTCGCCGGGCCGGAGACAATAGGAAAACGCTTCTCGCTCCCCTTGGCCCCGCACTGCGATGCGTTTTGGAACAAAAATTAAAAGAGGATACAGAGAGGAGAAAGGGAAGGAGCAGTACGGGCAGCTGAGAGCGAGGAAGGAATAATCCGTCCGGGAAAGGCACATTTCTTCGAGGAGAGCGGCGATTCAGGAGAGAGGAAAAACTTCCCCTCGGTGGCGGTGCGTGTGCGTGGGGGGAGCTGCGGGTCAGCCATCGAGGCAGGGGGAGGGCGGCTGAATTTGTCATGCAGGACTAATCTTGACGGAGACCTAGCCCGATTTAAGGACCATCGTCGAATAATTAAGGTTCTCTTAATCGTTTTCCCGAATAATTTAGGCACGGCCCGTGCGCTAGGCCCGGCTGCCGCAGGGAGAGGAGTTTCTCCCTGGAATCCTTCGGCTTTGAATTGAAACCGCTGTGTCACAACGAGATCCGAAAGAGTTCTGATAACCTCACCTTCTCATTCCTCCCCCCCTTTTTTTCCTTTTCTTCTTCCTTTTTT
>JANHGL010007236.1:43455-75730 GCA_024611195.1 Ceyx melanurus | reverse complement strand
AAAAGTTGTTTGATTTACAAAATACCTCAGACTGAGTGAACATTTATTATCCCATTTTTTTCTTTTCCGGTCTTCAGAGGTCATTCTCTCTTTTTCCCCCCCCCCCCCCCCCCCCCTTTTAAAGCATCAAGTTTTTGTCAAGATTTTTTTAATATATTTATTTGAAAACAAGGTTTTGTGAAAGAGTACACTAAATAGCATATATCTGTTCTTCAGCCATAAAACACCGACTATCAGCTTTAGCTCAGCACAGATTGGGGCTGCATGCACTGAACAGCAGATCTCAATAGGAAGGTCTTCATGTCTGTCTTTCTGATATCAAGCATAGTGTCTTCTTTGGAGGACATAATCCTGGAGGAGGTGGAGAGAGAAACATATTTAACTAAACTTCTTGTGGTTGGCCCCACCCACTCACCCAAGCCTGCCACTAACACAGCATTTACAGTTTTTAGCAAGGAGTTTCATTTTCCTGCCCATCCACTAATTCAAGCGCATAATCTTTGCTCTTGGGAGCACTGGGACATGCCAGCCCATATTTGGAAATAAAGTAACTGAGTTCCTGTCTCTCAGTGAGAAACATGCACATTAATTTGGGCACTTAAACCAAGGAACCTAAGAACAGGTCACAGTCACTGCCTGGAACAGATCTACAAGCATCATTATGTCAGGCTCTTGAGAGCACCACAGAGCCTGTGACTGGAGTGTCTTTAAATTCTGCTAAGAACTGCTGAGAATCCAAGACAATCCCAGAACACAGAGCAGTAATTCTCTTTCAACCAACCCAGGGCCATGCTGAAGTCAAGTAGATGACAGCTTTGTTAAATAAAACACTTGCCCCTCTGGGACCTCTTCCATGAGTGGATTATTTCCAGCTCAGCTGCTGCTGGTGACCCCTTGCACTGCTCTAACTCTGCCTAGTGAGGCTCTGCTCTGGAGTGATCAACCCTGCAAGATGAGACAGCAGATCCAGTAGGACTGGGTCAGGTCTGATCTGGAAGAGCATACTTCTTCTCTTTTATAGCTGTCAAACTCTTCCAATCAGGACAGAACATGTTTCTGAATCTGGTGCAGAAGCCATCAAAAAGCTAGAATAAGAGTGCTGGGTGATGGCAACTGCTTCAGATGATCCGAAGAGGCTTTTCCTTCTTTGGGATTAATAAAGGTGACTGCACACTACACTGTACCTCAGGTCTTAATCATCAATGTACTCGAAGGGCTCTGGTGGTTCAGGTTCTTGCTCCTCTTCCTCGATCTTCGGACCGTGAGCTGCCACAGGTTCAACCAGTTCCTCCATATCCTCACTGGTGTCCTTCAGAATGATGATGCCTCCAATGGAAAGCTGCAAGACAAGTAGAAATGCTTCATTCTGCCTCATGACAGAGAGTTTGTGGCCACAGCATCCATCCTAGGCCATACAAGACACCTCATCAGGAATGAGTTTCAGAGAGCAAAACATCTGACATTCACCCAGATCCCTGCCAGATAAGGGGATGGAACAGACAGAGCCTCTCTGGGCTACCTTTTTTTTAGTTCCCCTGTCTCTCAGTTTGATAGAAAATGGCATCTGGAGCCACAGCTTTACTACCTCAGTCCCAGTCTGGGGCTTTCCACATGAAAACTAATTGAACCATAATTGCTTTATAAGGCTCATCTTTTCAGGGCAACAAAGCTTAGTGAAGCCTCTCTGTGTAGCTGCCTCCCAGGAGGCTATCTGCAACAGAGACTAATCTGATCACAGGCTTCCACTGACTCAGGAATCTTATTAGCAGAACCTCATAAAAACAAAGAGGAATTAATTACAAAGATCACAAGTGAACATCCTGGCAGGCTGAAGAAAACCTGTGCATGGCCAGGATTGAAACACAAGGTGTGAAGAGTCAGTGCTGTGTCACACTTGGTTGGGATCAGGGCTTTGACCACAGCAGGATCCCAGGCTATAAACAGCATTTCAAAGAAGGCTTTTACTCTCACATTCCACAAAGCAGAGCAAAGGGCCAGAACAGTTCTGTTTTGAGAGCCTCCTTGGTTACACACCCTCATCTCAGCAAAAAAAACCCCTGCACTGTTCTGCTCTCTTCAAACCCTGTTTACTGGGGGGTTTAAGGCAGAAAACTGCACTCCCTCACCAAGGTCTTGGCTTCTCTTGAAACTGAAGCAAACAGACACGTATGTCCACATTTCAGTTGAATGAGTGGACATTTACTGGACCACACATCAGATTTTCCCAACCCAAATACCAGTTGGGTCACCTCCTCTTTTTAAAGGGTAGAAACTGAAAAATCCTTCCACAGATTTGCTGAAGGAGATTTGTCAAAAGAGGACAATGCACAGAGAATTCCAATGTGTTGATGAAGTTCTAGGAAATCCATTTATTAAAAACAGGACTATTTTCCTGGAAAAATACTGCTTTTTCTGAACACCATTTTCCCATGCCTAATCCTGCAAAAGGGGAAGTCAAGGGTGTTATTTCTTGAACAAAATCAAGGCCAGAAGAATTTGATTTAGGAGATCAGAAGTAGGCTTATTAGCTTTGCAGTATATTTGAGCATCTCACAGACAAATTAGTTACACCTTGGGCTTAATGCTAAAACTTCTTTTTTCATTCTCCATCTGATCATCATATGCTATCTCCTCTCAATGCTAACAGAAGATGAAGGTATTTTTCTAAGGTCAGATGTAACTGAACTTGAATTCTGTTTATGTAAAAAACTCTCAATTTAGGTTATCAATCCCACTGCAAGATAATAAAACTCCTAACATATTTCACTGCTTTGACAATGACCCTGTACAACTGTTGAGCCCATTGTAAAGATCATGGTTCAGTCTCTACATCCCCAGTGATGTCTAATACACAGAGTATGTCTGTTTGGCTTCCATATTGCAGTGTCTGATGTTATACAGAGAAAAGAAAAATAAAGCAGCATTAGCATGGTGAAAAAGTTTGAACCAGCTCTGGCTTTCCAACTAAAGTTGCACGTGATCATTTGAAGAAAGGGACACTAAAAAGCAAATATGACCACAGTGAAGTTTCATAGAAAGTTGTGACAGAGCACTGGAACAGGCTGCCCAGAGAGGTTGTGGAGTCTGCTTCTCTAGAGACTTTCAATATATCTGCCTGGCTCTGTTTTGTGTGGCCTGCCCTGGGTGATCCATTGCTGGCAGGGAGTGGCTGGACTCGATCTCCAGAGGTCCCTTCCAACCCTTGCCATTCTGTGACTCTCTAAGTTGCAAATCTCTGTAACACATTACAGTGGTGCACCAGCTGAGTGCCATTCTCAGGTACACACCGAACTTCTGGGTTCTTACATGGAAGGCCAGCACTAGGAACACCCTGTCAAGCAATCAGGTTAAGAAGGTGACACTTACTGGTTTGAAAGGCTGATACCGGCAGCTCTCTGTCATAGTGAGAACTTTGAGCTGAGCAGGCATGACTCTGGCTGGGTTGTCCAGAAGCTGGAAGTTGGGTTCAGGCTCTTTTTTCTTTTCTTTTTCATCCTTCTTTTCAGTCTCATCCTGCAGAGGGGGAGAACATCAACATTATTCTAAATAGTGATCTCTAACCCTTCCACAGTGCAGAAGCCTAATGTACAACCTGGCAGCAATACTGGAGTGTGATGAGAAACAATTCTTCTGCCAAGGCAACAAGGTAACATGTATTTATCAGCTGGCACAGGCAATGCCAGCATGGATCCAAGTGCTCTTATCAAGCTAATGCCTCACTCACAACTGCAGGTGAAACCAAGTTCAAAAAGAAGTGGTAGTGGAACAGAGTGTACCTCTGGCTTCACTTTCTAATACTTCCGTAAACTCATCCACCACTTTTTGTTCACAACTGGAGATTCTTTAGTATCATTACTGAGCACATGAGAAGTGCCAAAAGCTGCTCTTGTATTTTTGCAGCTATAAAGCTGTCACTGACGTTTCCATTACTGGTAATGACAGCAGCTCAACCAAGATGACTCGACCTCATTGACTCCCTAGGGATTTGTAGCTAAGCCCTCCTTTACCAATGACTCAGCAGTTGGAGGTAACACCTCAGGAGGAAAAAGCACAGCATCTTTTTCATAGTTAAGAACATGGATCATGTTTTCCCTCTTGCTTGAGAACACATGAGTTGCAAACAAAGACTGCAGAAAAGGTGGAAACAACCAATAGGGAGCGATCAGGAAAACACCATTAAACACATGGCACATCCTGTAACAGCAGATGGAACTTTCTCTGTCACAGCAACTGCTTCTTGCTGTGCAGGTCCCCCGGGAGCTATGGATTACTAGCCATAT
Source organism: Ceyx melanurus (assembly GCA_024611195.1). NCBI lineage: Eukaryota > Metazoa > Chordata > Aves > Coraciiformes > Alcedinidae > Ceyx > Ceyx melanurus. Next base: position 71,450 of record JANHGL010007236.1, on the reverse strand, counting down.
AACAAGCATAAGAGAAAAATGGGAAAGCAATTATACCTCTAAAACATTAGGACAATGGCAAAACACTTGACTCAAGCACAGCAGGTGGCAGCAAGCTCCCTTTTTACTATCCTTGTTTTTCTGCTCAATTCAGCCAAGAAAACTTCTCAGATGTCTGAGGCATACACACAGACACAACCTATGAAAGCCTTCTAGCGTATTATTTCCTCTCAACACCCGTACTTAGCTGTGAGTTGTAGCAATTTGAGAAGAAACAAACATCTGTTCAGCCTATTTTGCTTAGTATGCAGTGCTGTAAGAATAGTTCAAAGGAAAGGCAATGTTTGGTGACAAGAAGACTGATAAAGGAGGCAAAAGGACAAAACCGGAGATTTTACCTTGCAGGCATGAGGGGATTCATTTTTTAAGCCCACAGTATAAAGTCCAGTGCTTACTACATGGTCACTTTTATTTAGGTCTCAGAAAGCTATTTTACACATATATCCCTGATCTTAGTCACACTCCCTTCACATACCATTTGTGTGTTTACTTTTAAAATTAAAGAGGCCAAAACTTCTGTTACCATGTTGCTTTTTTTTTCATATAAAGTGGAACCAGAAAGGTTTCTACTGAGCTTATCAGCATAACTCATTTTCATCTTACAGTTGTTCTTGGCATATTTGCATCTGTTAGCAGAGCACAAAAGGAAGGGTCCTTTGTTAGGGTACAGCAAGAATTTTAGCTGCCAAATGTTTTCCAAATTACAGCAACCGCCAAGAATTCATTATCCAGCCATTTTTCTGCCCCTCAGCTTGCTCCAGGATAACACATTAGTCACAGATGATGATGACTAGTTCCATTGTCAGGTCTATGAGCTTAAAGAAATCGGAGGACCAAAGCAATCACCGTATCTACTAAGCAGCATATAGATTGCATGCTCAACTGGAGCTGAGGTGGGTATACATTTGGCATTTCGATAAGATGGGCAAAGCATGTAAGAAATTGCTGCCCAAAAGGTGAATGTTTCAGAGTGTGGGAGTAGGGATGTACAAAACCAGAAAGTTTAAGCTCTTCGGTGCTCTTAACTCGATTAGACACCATCAAGTAACTGCTACAACACTGAATTATTTTTAAAAGGTCAGAGGTACCAAGGACATGAGATTATGAAAACTTCTTCCACATTAATAAGTAGATGGTAAGGGATAAAATTCCCTTGGTCTAGAAAGAGCAGGCAGTGACACAATGCACAAAAAGTTAATTCAGTTAAAGGGACAGATTTGTCAAAATAAGCTTCTGCCTTTAAGAAGTCGGTTGCGTAACAACACAGAGACAGTTTTATTTCTCATAAATAACAGATTCGTATCTCCTCTTGTCTTTAACAACACACACACACACACACACACACACACACACACAGAATGAAAGTTCTAAGCAGCATATGCAGGACACTGAATTGTAAGTTAATGCTTTGCTCAGAACTAACACAGGTAGCAGGTGTACAATGTTAAATGGATGCAGCTTTCATGGCACAACTTCCATGTTTATAAGGGGAGGAAGAAGACATTAGAAGTCTCAATATTTGCACTCACCACTTCCATCTTCTCTTCTTCCTTCTTCTCTTTCTCCTTCTCCTTTTCTTTCTTCTTGGCTTTTGCAGTGATGGACAGCACAGCAGTGGAAACCTGGATATGTCAACAGAGGAGGCATTCAGTGTGACTACAATACTCTACACTCAGGGGAACAAAGGGAAAGCAATGTTAGGTCAGTTATCAGTAGAGGTGTCAGCAAGATCAATTCCACTTCCTTACTCCTACTCTGTTTAAGAGACAGATACACCATCATCAAAGCAAATAAATGGGGGACAAAAAAAATGCCATGAATGCAGACTGGGTCCAGATGCATATGCAGAAGGAGATCAAACTTCCTAGTTTATAGATTAATTATTAGTGCCTGGGTATCTATACGAGATATTTCTTTATTTAACATTTCTAGAGTCTCCACGGTAAGGAAACATTTATAGTATATGTATATAGTATATGCCACCTTTAGAATGACCTATGGCTGTTCCACTGTCCAAGTCAGCTCTCTTTCTTGTTGATCTAAAGAAGTGGATATGAAAAATGCCCTATGGATGAGCCCTCAGGAGGCTTTGGCATTCCTGAGACAGAAAGTATCCAAAAGCAACACTCAAATACAAGAATTCAGCACATCTCCCTTCCAATGAGCACATCTCTCTATATCCACATCAACCTCCTCTCTAAGACAGTAGCTGCATTTGTCACATTGCTGCTGAGGCTTTCTAGGCTAAATGTGTGCTCTTGGCACATTTTACACTTGGCCAGGGAAGTTTAAAAGAGAAAGGATTTGTCCAATTCCCATCCCATTCCAAGGGTGAGAAAGCATCTATGAGCAGTGAGCTTTGTCTTTCATCAGAGTTCAGCTCTGGGTTCCTTTGTGGCTCAGAAATCTGTTCTGTTCAGCATTCAGTTCTGGGGAAGTGTTTTACGGTTTTCACGTGATGCAATTCATCAGCATGACATGCCTGGGGCTTCCACCTCTGCAACTGCTCCCCAAGGGCTGCTCTGTCCACTGTTGGGGACTGCTCAACAGCTTTTACCATCCTGCACCAGGAGACAAATTGCTTCTGCTATTGTTCTGCTTGTCACCCCGTGGGTCTCATCTCTTCCTCTCAATACCTAGATGCTCTCATTTCCACACTTGCCTCTGTGCAACCCCTGGGCCTGACAGCTGTTATTCTAGCATGTGGGCCACCACCCTGAGACCAGCTACACTTCTGGCATCGCACAGGGGACTATTTGAGAAGTGCCCATCTAATAGTCTCAGTATTTATACTGCAGTTGCACTTTGGAGCCTGAGTCACGGACAAGGACCCTGCTGTGCTAGGTGCTGTGCAAAGATGATCACACTCATACAAATCAGTAGGGCATGGAAAGCAGTTTTAATCAATGCTTCTGCTTGACCACTGGAGGACAAGGGAGGTTCCAGCAACTCAGTAGCACAGCATTTGTATGCCATGATCAGCAACAGTCCCAGGGACAGCAGGAAAAAATATCTAGAATTCTCTTTCAGAGACAACAGTGTCTGCCAGTTTTCCTTTTGCTCTTTAGATTCCCTGTTAGTGCCACCAAAGTCAATGTTTACACTAGGAAGGAGAAGGGTTTCAATCTTTACAATGCATAAGACTAGCCCAAATACCTTTTCTTTTTCCTTTTCCTTTGGTACCTCAAGAGGTGGGGGGTAGGCAAACGTGGACGGCTTACAGTTGGACTTGTACTGGACTTTTGGCATCTAAGACAAACAGTTAAAAAAATTGTTAGAGATGAGAAAAGCAGGGGGAAAAAAATCTACAGCAGAATAATTACTTTAGCTTCATTTTCCTTCCAGCAGAGACAAACACAGATCCTCTAAAGAATACAAGCTTCCCCTTCTCCCCCTCCGGAAGCTGAGAAGCTGTTATCAGTGGCAACAGTTCAACTAGAACAATGTTATTTAATTATTCTATAATTCGATTCTGGCAAGCTCTCCTCTCTCAGCTTTCTCCATACACTCCATGCTATTCACACCATGCTTTTGTTTGCATTGTTTCAAAGCTTTTGTGGTTCTGATGTTGTTGCTGTGCCTGCTCACATTAACACAAAATTGCTTTAAGATCTAAGTGAAGATCTGCTCTGTCAATGCATGCGAGGGCAAATCAAGTGCTGCTTGACATTCACCTCTTACAAAAGGACAGTACATCTTGGGGGTGAGTTACGAGCATCACATATTACTGAGGCAAGAGTAGGAATTCACATTCAACCTAAATTCTTAAGCTGAATTAATTTCTGCAGTAGCTCATCTCTCTTCCTTTACAAACACATCATGAAGTAACAAGACAGCAGGGACTGCTCTGAGGAAGCAAGGTGGGTGTGGTGCAGCCCATAAGATATATCCAGCCTGTCAATGGCTTTAGTATGCAAGCCAAGTTATACAACATAACTTCACCTACTGGCATTTGGGCTCTCTGGGGACTCTGAGGGATAGGTAAAAGGAGTCAAAACAGCAGTAGAGCCAAGCAACCAAACTGCTGAACTTATCACAGCTGGGGAGGTGACAAGACAAAGGCAAATACAAATAAAAAAGAAAAAAAAAGGGGAAAAAAAAAGGCATTTTCAGGCTAACTTCTGTCTGCAGATTCACTTGATGCTCAGCCTGAGGCAGGGGAAGAATAGCAACCTAGAGCCATAAGGTTTTGGACCAGAAGCTGCAGTCCAGCAAGCTGACTCCTAGTCCTATGTAAGCGCTGAGCTTCCAGAATAAGCCTGCAGCAGTGACAGAAGGGGGCTGCATATCCCTTTTGCTGCCACATTCAGCAGCTTTTCTGTGCTCAGTTCTTCAGCACAGGAGACCCAGCATGGTCTATAGCTTGTGGGGGCCATACCCCAGCTGATCATCTGGAAGAATGGATGCATAAGAGAAGTGCAATACCCATGACTGCTTGGTTTAATGTTTACTCCCCAAGGAAGCCAAACAAATCCTGTTTTCCCACTGCTAGCTTTCCTAGGGGAGAATGTATTTCGGAGGGCAGGGGTGTGGGGGGGGTGTGTGAAACATTTTTAAAACAACAAAAACAAAATCAACAACCAACCAACCCGTGACCTTCTGAAGTGATAATGAGGTGGTGTCTGCCCTATGACATACTGACTAGAGTTCCTTTCTTTGTAAGCTGCTTTGAAGTGAATGGGGTCAAAGTCTGCTCTCTATATTTTTCTTGTTCCTATTCCCACCATCAGCTCTGCAGTTTAGGCCTGCTTTCCTGGATTCTTCCAGTCAGCACCTTTTCTTGTACAAACAAGCTGGAAACACACGAAGAAAACCAACAAATCCATGCGCACCCCTCCCAAACCACTCGTGTCATCCAAGCAGCCCTCAGCAACTCTTCTCCTCTCTGCTCTTCTTACCTTAAGATCCTTATTAAGGCCGATGACACAGGTCGGGGTGAACGCCAGTGACAAGAAGTGAGACAGGGGGAACCAGAACCAGAACTGGGTGAAGACAAGAACCCCCACCACGGAAGGCATGTGAGTATGTCCTGTCCTCGACTGCAGTGAAATAGTTACATTATGGCCACCTGAAAGAAATCAGAAATGAACAAATGCATTCCTGGGTACTCCACAGAGACACCTGAAGAGATTCACCTCTAAAAGAGCTGCTTGTGAAAGGGGCTACACAGCAAAAGCCAGGCCATGGTGCTTTCTCCTCTGGAACACCTCCCTCCTTTTTCTGTGATCTCACCTTACACAGTAAAACAGATGAACAGCCTAACAACCAAACTGCTCTGTCTGCTAGACAGTTCCCGAACACTTCAGTGAACACAGCCCTTCCAAGCTCATTTTGTCAGGATACAACAAGGCAGAAGGCAGGGAGAAGTGGAGGTGGTGAAGGCAAACCTTTGTCATTAGCAGTTTTAAAACAGCATATAGATGATCCACAAGTCAAGAAACACAAAGAGGACAGTGCATATAAAGCAGTACATACAGAAACTTTTCCTTCTGTGGCTGCTTCCATGAACTGTTGGTTATTCAGAAGAAATATGCCTGGGGTTTTATCCTACACCATCTCAGCAGAAAAAAATGTAAACAGCAGCAAGTTGCACAAGTTGCTTCTAGAGGTTATCAATCTAAGCAGCAAAGAGACAAGCTCCTGCAGTGTTTGCAGCAAAATTACATCTCTGCCAGACAACCAAGTCTTAGCTTTGTACTTGCAAAGCAGAAACCAAAACAACTCTGTATGTTGATGTAGTGCAGAAACATCCAGTTAGAAACTAAACTGAAAGACTGGGATTGCAGACAAAGGGAGAAAGTGTTAATTTGATCCTCGGGGTTCTGACAAACACAGTGAATTGAGTTGAAGGCACCAGACACATCCCTTACTGCTGACAAGACCAGGTGCAGGGAGGTTAACTTTCTTAAAATCCAAACACCTACTCGTTGCAAACTTAGGGGACTTAGTAGCTGAAAATCACCAGCTGGAGTGGCATGAACAGCTACCTCAACAGGGCCAGGTTGCAATGGAACTGTCTTGGTTTTAAAGATAAGCAAAATTAATTTTTGCTGCCAAAACTAACGGAAACCCTGAATGACACAGTAATCTCATCTTAAGTATCTGTCAGAAGAGGCAGTGGGAGGATTCTGATGCACTCCTGGAGGATACTCTGCATTCATACTATCTCCTGGCTCTTCCTTTTGTTGTAGCAATAGATCTCCGGCTGTTTGACTTGAGAACTCCTTCCAGCTGCCTCACTGAAGAAAGGAAATTATAAGGGCTCATCTTTTACTACTGCTAGGTCTGCTCTGCTTGGCATTATTTTCTCTGATGTCACTCTCTCACCCTTACGACAGCGTCAAAAAGGGACTGCCTGAGGCCCTATGCTATCTGTGAATGTGACAAACACTGCACACTCAAATTTCTGGCTTTTGAGGAGAAAAATCTTTACTTGGAACTTTTCTTCACTGCATCACTGTTTAATGGCCAGGTCTGTAATCCACAGATATTCTGAACCACACACGCAGCTTAATTCACCTCTATCAAACTTCTGGACTTCAATTCTCAGAATTTATTTTAACCTTTAGAATTCTATTATCCAGTCTCTGGAATTTCCTGGATGAGTAACAGATTTCATATTCAAAAGATGCTGTCATGCTTCTTTTTCTGCTATTTTACACCCACACACAGCCCATCCTCACTCTTAGGGTTTTGCAAGGAGCAGGAAAGGTGGGGAGACATGATTGCACAACTGTGATTTATCTTCATGATTAAGTATCAGCCCTGAAAGCCTCTAAGGGAACACTTACACTGGATGGATAAAAGCTAGGACATGATGCCTGGAACAAAAATGCAAAAAAAACAATAAAAAAATTTAGGGTAGCACTCTAAGAACTCACACTGCCACTGTTGCAAGGTTTGCTGCAATTCAAGTGATTGTTCCAAAAGCTATGAGGATTTCCTGGCTCAAGTTTAATGTCTGTTAACAAGAGGAAGAGTGCAGCAAGGAGATGCAGATGATTTATGTACTTCGATGAATTCTGAGTTGGCATAGTAGCACTTGGTAGTACTCTGGCCGTGTAGCCCAAGAAAACACACCAGCTTTGTGGGCCTTGGAAATGAAGTTTCTAACCCTGGCATCCCACTTCCAAGCACTATTAGACAGTTTCTTTCCCTATCAGCAAAGACTTAACAATCTGCTTCATCTATGTAGTGAACAAAGACAGCCTGAACTGTTAGCAGCAGCAAAATCAAAATCTCACAGGACCAGCCATCAAAACCCTGGCAGAACTGATTTCAGCATGTGCCAGGCAAACACAAAGTAGTTCTAATCTAACAGACAAAAACAGTAGCACGGGATGATGGCTTTTTCCCCTCATAACTAGAGAGTTAGACTGAGCTTTCCGTGAAGATCTCATGAACAGACAGGAGAAAGGTAGGAAACAGTAGCATCAAGTTCAACACATGGGACAGCAAACCTCATACATCACAGTTTATTTTTGTTGTGCTGAAGTCTTAAACATCCAAAACATAACACATCAAGCAAGTGTGTATTTGGAAAGAGAGCAATGAGGAGATAGGCAGCTCTTCCCTCTGTAATTCAGATGACACTTTTTCATCACTTATTACAGATGTCTTCTAACTGTGGAAAATGCACTATGTTCACCACCAGGCTGTCAGCTTCTTTGGCCTCTGTCTGCACTGCCCAGTCTTACACTGTCCCTAACCTTTTGCACTGCTGACCCCACCCAAAGTTTCCTAAATATCAAGAAAAGGATTTTCTAGATATACTACACAGGTACTGTATAGTCACAGAATGTTAGGGGTTGGAAGGGATCTAGAAGATCATCTAGCCCAACCCCCCTGCCTGAGAAGGATCACCTAGACCAAGTCACCCAGGAACAGATCCAGATGGGTCTTGAGTGTCTCCAGAGAAGGAGACTCCACAACCTTCCTGGGCAGCCTGATCCAGAGCTATGTCACCCTCACTGTGAAAAAGTTTTTCCTTGTGTTTACCCTAAACCTCTTGTGCTCCAACTTACTCCCATTGCCTCTTATCCTAACATTGAATGACATTGAGAAGAGTCTGTCTCTGTCCTCCCTACACTCGCCCTTAACATATTTGTAGACATTGATGAGGTCCCCACTCAGTCTCCTCCAGGCTGAAGAGCCAGCCACTCTTCCTTTTTTTTCTTACTGATTGAAAAATGTGGCATTAGGAACCAGAGAATAGAGTCCAGAGAGAAAAGTAGTTTTGAAGCAGGTAAAGTGCTGACATCTAATTAGATCAGTATATCCTTTTTGTAACTCACATTTACAAACACATACTCCAGAAAATAGAGCATACTTGGCATTAATCTTGCAAAGAACAAAAAGGGAGTCATCAGCCTGGAACAGGTTTGTATATGAAGGGGAGTGTTACAAAAGTTCAGAGATTCAAGGGGGAAAACCTTTAAATTTAAGAGTGTCTGTGGTTTTTCTTATTTTATTAAAGAAGTAAAAATGTAGGTACTGGGGCCTAAGAATCAGACGATGATCAAATTCTTCATTTTCACTTCGGTGCTCCCAAGGTACCCTGCTCCTTCCATGAAACCACCAGTCTAATGACTGCCTCATCGTTAGAGAAAAAAACCACCTCCAATGCATCATTTCCCAGTTGCACACTGGAAATCTTGCACTTTTAATCAAAGCCTGTCATTAGAAGAGAATTATACCTTTCTCCTTCCTTCACAAAAAAAACAACCCAACAAAAAAAACCCCAAACTCAATTGCTCCAACTGTGGCAGATGACACAAAGAACATTTTCCTCCTGGTAGTGATAATTAAATTCTATAGCTCATTGTTTCAGATAAGCTTTTGTAGTTGTATGGGAGAGATAAAAAGAATTTATTATTTTAAGAGGCTCTAATGAAAGTGGCAATAGGTTAAGAAAGGGTAGTTCACAGCCTTCCCCCGGCTGCTCAGCAAGAAATAAAGAGGTTAAAGTTGGCACAAATTCACATGTAGCTTATTAAAATTGGATGCTTCTGGTTTCCAAGTCATTATAAAATACATGAGTGACAGAGGAAGCAAATAAGGTTTTAGCTGCATTTTTATGATTTAATCTTAAAGGTTGGAATTCAAAGCAGGTCTGTACTGCTGAGAGAAAAATCTCCAAGCCAGCTGGGCTCTGGCTTCTCAGCAACACAGTGTGAGTATGGGAATGACCAAAATTATTCTAACAGCCTTGTGCCAAGAATATTTCTCAGTCTGAGCTCCAGGAGGAGTATCCAGGAGGCAAGGAAGATAAAGAAGGTAGTTCCTATTGCTTTCTTCTCTGAGCAGACTGATTTCTAAGAGCACAGAGCAGCCTACTGCCACATGCTCACCCAGAAAAGGGCTTTAAGCACACTTCCATACAGAAAGGTGCAGGCAGAGCTAAGCTTCCCCAGCACCACATAGCTTAGAGATGTAGTAACTTCACACAGACACTGTGTAACCACAGTGTAAGGTGCTGTGCTTAAGCAATTGCCAGAGACAGGGACATGAGACTCTTGCTGATGTAACTTCAGGACTAACCTTGATCTCACAGTACTGGGAACAACAGTTTGTTTGTACCCACCAGAGGGAAAAAGGTGGATGGTAACCACAAAAAAACTAAATAGGAAAACTGGGCACTTGCAGTTGGACAGGACACTGTGTAAGTCTGAACTCCAGCAGAAGGAAAAATTAAAACCAAAACAGTCTGTCCTCTTTGTTTACAGAAACCTTCCTTAATAGGCCCTGCAATTCTGCCCTTGTGAAATGCTCAAGCCTTTAGAAAATCCTACTCCTGGCTCAACATTTAGTCACTAACAGTCAGGAGATGATGGTTCCTACACTAGAAAATGGTATAGTCTGTGAACTGCGTCTTTTCAGGTTAACACTGATGTAATGAAACATGATTCCCTCCTTATGCAACACCTCTCAATAATCACGAAAGAGGCAAAACCTAGTTATTAGAAATGTATTTAATATGTATACTTTTTTTTTTTAATGGTTATGTCAGGTTTTAACAGAAAGCAGAATATGCTTGGATACTACAAAATATGATTGGATACTACACTGTTTTGAAATTTCTGGAGCAGAAGTTTGCTTAGAAAATTAAAGCAGCAATTTATCACGCCATAAATCAACATTCAGAGTGACAAAACAGGATTAGAGCAAAAAGATCATATTTGTCCAGACTTTGGACGTGATTTCTGCCCCAATAACTGGGTTAAATCTCTCCTAACAGAAGTATGGTGATAGAAGCTGAAACTCAAAACAGGTTATTTCTTTCATTACCTAAAATGACTTGAAATTTCAGCTTTCTTACTACTGTTACACGAGAGGCATAAAGCCAGCACCTCATCTCCCAAATTAAATTTGCAGTTACAGCTATTATAGCCAAACAATTTAAGAGATTTTGACTGCATTAAATGTTTGGGGAATTACCTGCATCCAGAACGCCTTGTGCCAGGATTGCTCCGAACTTTGCCATAACATCATCATGCTTATCATTGATCACTTTGGAATAGAGCTGTCTGAACTGGCTGACCTGGATTAAAGAAAAAAAATATGAGGTATTATAAAACTGACAGCATGAGCCAAATATTCCGTGTTTAATGGAAGCATATTGGATTTTTGCATCGTAGGATGACATCTGTATTTTCAACAGCTTTACTCGGTGGTCTTACAAGTTATCCCACTAGTAATTGCCTATATATATATTTCAAAATAGGATGGATATGCATTTCCACACCACATTTGGCCTTACAGGAATAGTTTGAGAATCTCTGGAATGTCAATTGAATAGAAGACCAATTGAGTTTGCAGCAAGAACCTCTACAGATATCCTTAGGTGCATGACATAGCACTTGATTAAATTTCCTCCGATTCCTACTGTTGAAAACCTCAAGCCTATTCTGTTTTTCCTGACCAATGTTTTTGCAGTACTGATAATGCCCTCATGATGGGTCATCAGCAAATTTTGCTATCGCACCCATACCTTTTAAGTGACAATCATTAATAAAAATAATTAATAAAGTAACATTTTATGCCATGGTATGTTCATCACAGTATCTTAAGCACACATCAGTAAGGGAAAATGCTAAACCTTTGCTTATATTATTGTCATTGCTTCAAACAGCTGCTTCACCTTTCACTGGTTCACTAAGTGTTGAATAGGCAGAACAGCATCACATCCAGTAATATCTAATGCTTCATCCCAAATTCATAACTACTGTCTTAATATATAACCGAATCAACAACACAGCTCAAGTAATTTTTATAGCTGAAAAAGCAGACTAAATAATCCCAATCTGCAACCCAATCAAAACCTGAGAAGCTGCATCCCATCCACTGCATAGCTTTAATACTTTGTCTCTAAATTAATCTGAAGACAGATATCCACGTGACTTCCCCTCCCATTTTCATACTAAGCCTTCATTTGACATGCCCAAAAACAAAGGAGGCACCTTCTTGAACAAGTTTCTCTCCACTACTGGTCTACTTCATTGCTGGTATGCCAAGACCTCTTCCTACACCTGCAGCCACAGATGAGAAGATAAACTAGCTCAAGGCTGTAGACACAGTCACCAGAGATGCAGAGCAGTTCCCAGTACTGAAAGGGCAGTTTAATTTTCCAAGTATAAAAACCTAACACCAGATTACACACCCCACACCCCCCCCAGCCACTCTTCACATCCAAAGAGTATGTGCCTCTCCAGGGACACCAGTGACATTTACTCAGTGACAAGCATCTGAAGAAAGGTCCCACCTTTCAGCTGTGAAACACACTCAGTGTCTGCTGCAGGCAAAGTGGCCAAGCTTCACCACCACCACTATGAAGGTTCTCTTGCACTCTGATGCTCCCAGTGCTCAATTGTACCAGTGAAAGAGGCCTAAACACTATGACACTTAAGAGGTCATAAAAGCACCCAGCAAATCATCATTACTCCATCCAAGCAGGACACAACAAGCTACAGAGCTGTGCTAAGGGTGGGCAGCACTGAGCACCAGGAGCAGCCTTCAGGCATCACTCCTAACACGTGTTCTGTCTTGGGGGAGCACTAGGGAATCTTCAAGTACTTACAGAAAGAGTTTTCACACTTGTGAAAAAAACAACCATTTGTGCAAATGAGTCAGTGACATGAGACCTGTGCTGGGAGTAACTTTTCATTAAACTGGGATTCATCAAGGTAAGAAAACAACAAAAGATCAGAACAGAATGAAGAGCTGACTGAGGGGATAAATCAAACTGCAGGGGATAAATCAAACTCAGCAAAACATGAGATCAGATTTCCCCAGTAAAAGCACATCAGAGCCACAAGGTAACCCTGCAGCCAAGGTAACGCCAGCAATAAATTTCACATGTGAATTTTTCACCAGAGGCAAAAAGAAGTTGAGACTCTGCCTTGGAGAGATTCTTTCCAATGTCTGGAATGGAAAGAAGGCAGAGGTTGCCTCTTATCCACAAACATTATACCCAAAAGCCACAGTGCAGCCCGGCAGCCCTGCACAGTGAATGCTTTGGATAAAGAGCACAACTGCAAAATAGTTCTCGATGTACATTAACTCATCACACCACTTAAACCACTCCTGTCCTAACAGAACAGACACTCTCTGGTCCATACCTTTCCTGCCTTTGCTCTTTGAGCCACTGACCCAGCTGTATTACTTGTAGAGCTGGAGATATTTATTAAACCCAACAGAGGAAAATCAGCAGCTATTTCAAACTTTTCAGCCTAAGTCAGTCCAACAATTTGTGTGCTAATATTAGTTCTCTGTTCACTCTGTTCTCTGTTCCTTGCATTTAAAAGTTTTTAGTTACTAGTTCTGTCCCCAAAAGGACATGATTTAAATTTCCTTGCATTTATTAAAGCTAAAAAAAAGGAGCAATGTCTATTCTCAGGGCAGCCACACAGGGAAACATATGGCAGGGACATACTGCACACACAATACAGGATTTATTCTGGATATAGTGACCAAACTCTGGCCTTGCTTCACTCCATTTATTTTTTTTCATGCTTTCCTGATTTTTATTTATAAAAGCTTACACTGAGGTTTACATCTTAAATACAAATGGTTTGTTTCTTACGCCTGACCTCTTGTACACTGGAAGAATACCTTAGTTTGCATTTGCAAGCTGGAGCAGGGCCTTGTGCAGTGTTAAGGGCAATCACATGCAGGCAAGGGGAATCAGAGCCTTCAGGTATTAATTGGGATAGAAGCAACATGTGACACCAATCCTTTGGGTGAGCCAAGTGGTAGGGTTCCAGTGCTTTTGTTTAGAGCACATCATTCCCATAACTCTGGGCTTAGCTTCTGTGTTTGGAATATTTATACAGAAGAATGTTGCAAAGCTTGTTTGGTGGACTGTAATCTGGAATTTACACCGTAGTCAAATCTTCAGGGAACAAAACCCTGGGTGAAGTGAGAAGACATTCAGCAGAATTGCCAACGTTTACACTGGTGTCTGCAGTACCTGGACCAGAGTAGCACCTGAGAACAGAGGGCAGGAACACCTCACTCAGGAGAGGCAAGGCAGGGCTGACACATCCACCTGTCCGGGTCATGGTGTGCTGTCCCTGGGAGCATCCTTTCCCTAAAAGGCTTTCCACAGCTCTACTCACATGGACACACAGATGAGCTACACACCCAGAAGCCACCAGCAGTGGCAGAAGGGCACAGCGTAGGGCACTGAGCTAACCAGGACACCGACAGCTGCAAGGGACCAGGGGACAGAAACCTGTCTGCCTTACCTGTGCCACCTCTTCAGGTCACAGCAGGGAATCATCTGAGAGATGGTGTTCAACAAACACTGGATAAAAAATAGTCCTTATATCCTCCACTTACATAAAATACAAAAGAGTATTCTGTTTTCAGATAAATTCTCCATACCAGTGCATTGTGAGACACAGACCACTGACACCTCTGGGAGATGTAGTGAGCAAGCATGTCCTTCCCAAAGTTTTACTTCAACATCAGTGGAAGCAAAGCTATTCTATGAAAGGGTGGGAGACCACCCCACCTGACCCGAGGGACCAGGCAAACCCAGCCTGAAAGACTGACTCAAATGCACAGCAGGCCTGCATGCTTATTCAGGTTGTTCCTGTAAAGCAAATGCTTCACAGGAATGGAATTTTTGACTAGACTGGGTCCCAGCTGAAAACCATCCTTGCTGCTGGGGAAAGCCTGCTAGGGCAGCTTTAGCTGTAGAGGTTCCTGAAGGTATCGTCCTCATGGGGAACCATTGCTCCATCTCTCTAGAGAAAGCAAAGGTGGTACAGACAACAGCTCAGTTCTGCCTTTGCTGCTGGGGTGGGTACTCACCTCCTACAGAACAGAGCAAGATGGCAGCAGACAATAATTTCTTAGGCTGTTGAAGTAAAATCTCTGGCAGAGTCTAATAGTGCCCTTTAATCTGCTACTATTTTTCCTTCAAACCACAGCAACAAGCACATCTCAAATGGCTGAATAGGTTTATTTAATATGTTGTGAAACCCACAAGCTCTGTTTCTCCCTTGAAATCTCAAAGCACTTTAAAATTTTATAGCATTTGGAAATGCTATCAAGCAATTTATTTGGGCAGCTTCCAGAAGGAACACTAAACTGTCGGCAGTGACTCATTTAATCTTTCCTAACAATACACACAGCCCATTCTGATAATTAGTGCTGGCCAAAATGACTTGCCACTGATTTTAAATTAAGCCAAATGCAGAACCTTGGAGACACTGAGGAAACAACACAGGCCTGAGAATGCTACAGCACCATTTCCTACCACAAACCCGAGGGGCTGTCAATTATCAGGTTGTTTACCACTTCTCCCTCCACCAGTCAACAGGCAGGCACAGGAAGCCCATGAGAATGTTCAGAGTAAGACTTAATCACAGTCAGCTAAAAGAAACAGTGACAGATGATGTGCACGATGCTTTCTGCAAATGCAAGTTCTGAAGAACAGAAGTATTTAGGAATTTGTTTTTAATAAAGCAGATTTTAAACTGTTTGCACGCTCTGCCTATGCTCTTCCAAAGGGTAAGTTGCTCTCTTGAAAGAGCACACAGTATGCAGAGGCATTGCACAGCAGCAGGTTTACATGAAGGAATGTTAAAGTGCTACTAGAATATAGCAAAAATAATCTTTGCTCTGGTGAGACCCAGCATTTAGTCTTAATGGGGGAAAGAAAAAACAACAACAAAAAAAGAGCAATCTGGCCCTGGTTTCTTCACAGCATTTTAAAGATAATAGGCCAAGATGATCAAAGGAAGATGGAGAGAAAGACTTGACCTTGCTCATTTGATCTTCTCATTTTGCCAAGATGACTACCCTAACACAAAACCAGGAAAAGTCAATTCAATTTGAGATGTTAGACATGTAGTTTGTCTCCAAAATTGCCATCTTAATTGCCCTGCAGTTCACAAATACATAATGAAGTTGTCATTGATTTCTGTTACAATGATCTCATCACATCTATAATTTAGGATTCCATTTCACAAAATAAACTTGTTATTGTGCTATGTCCTGCACTAATATGGCTCTTAAATATACCAACAGAAGTCAGGAAGAACCACATCGGCTGCACATGGAGAAATTATGTTTCAACTCCAAAGGGACCAAATCAGGTTTATACAAGATTTGGTGGACCCCTTTTGGCACTGAAGCAACTAACAAGTTTGAGGAAACTCCATATATTGACAATTCTCAATTCTAATTTAAACCCTTAAAATTATTTATTTAAATAAAGAGTAAGCACAACAAAAAGGAAGACAAAGGGCAGAGAACAGCAAAGGTGATTCAAATGCACGTGGCTACGTTGTCTCCCAACAAACATGGTTTCTTTTAAACCAAAATATTTGATTCTTAAAAATCTGTTTGTACCTGGCATTTCAGCATTGCAATGCTCAGCTCTCAAAACTCCGAAGCAGTTTTATTCCTGAAAAAACTCTATTCAAGGAAGATTGATTGTTACCATCTTCACCCTAAATTATCACCAGAGAATTTAAAGTCCTTCCAACTCAAGATCAAAAATGAGACGTTTACAAAAGATAAAATAAAATATAAAAATCCCAGGACATACAGAACTGAAAAGTAATGACCAGAAGGTGGTCAGAGCTTACATCACAGTCTCTGTTAAAATCACCATCTCTTGCATGCAAAAGCATCACAAAGTACTGAGCAACAGTCAGATGATACTATGTAAAATTTAGCTTCTCTGTGGCCCCATCAAGACCACAAGTACAACTTGTGGGATATTAAATCCATCATGTTTCTCTCACTGGCTGCTTTTCCAGCTATGCAAACACTCACATCAGGTTAGACACTTTGGCACACAGTACATTCAGCAATCTAATCAGATCAAAGTTATGTTACTTAAATCCAAAAAAGGCAAGTTTTCCAAAGTCGACCCTTACACATCAGAGTAAGAAAAAATGTTTCTTCTGACTGGCAGAGTGCTCAAAAAATTTTTCCCATGGATAATAAATAACATAATTGGAAGCATATTCCTCAAAATACTTGTTTTACTTTTGAGCAAGAAACTACAATGGTTATAACGAACTTTTGTGGTGTTCAAACCTCAATATTTATCTAATCTGTGTTTAGATCCTAAATTATCAGACTATTTCAAGCTTTATTTTTTAGATTATAACCTGTAGGGGTCTGTTTTGTTTGTTTTTTTAATATTTGTCATGCTTCTATGATCGGGTAATGAATTGTCTTCTGTATCTACACTATGTATCACTGCACAAATCTGGCTCAAACAAGGCTCTGGGAAAAAGCTTTTTCATTTCCTCTCCCTGGTTTTCAACAAGGCACTGAACCCCAAACTACACACCTCATCCTGTATTTGCTAGCCAATTATTTTAATCACCCATTTAACAAGCCTAGGTATTGCATACCTCTGAAATCAAGATTATCAGGCCTTTTTGGGTAAAAAGATCTGCCTTATTACACATCTCAAATAATTTTTCTATTTTTACTAGCTGTTTTCCTGTCTGCAGTCTTCTATAGAACACACAGACTCTTTCACCTATCATCTCAAAAGGACTGAAATTCCAACAGACAGACTCATCAAGTAATCCACAACAGTCATGGATGCCTGACTGATTCACAGCAGTCTGCAATTCCCATCCCAAAAGGATTAGGGTGCTATGAAAACTAAAGTTAATTTATTTGTATAATGTAAGAAAGCACCACCCTTATTTCTTTCAGATGAGCAACAGGCAAAGGAGAGCTATACAACTTGCTCAACATTAGAAGAGCTCAGAATGATTAAACCCAACCTCCTATATTGAAGGTGCCATTCCAAGCACCTGATGAAGGAAGTAACAGTAAAAACAAGTAGTTTCTTTCCATAGAAAGATAGTTTGGCTTCATATTACAGAAACTTTGTTTCTTGAAACATGAGGGGATCCAACAGAACCCTAGTGTTCTCCACTGGCTTATTCAGTTGAACTATGATTCTGATAATATAAACAACACTCCCAGATTCTGCTCAGTGAAAACTAACTAGAATTATTATTTTTTTTTTGCATATTTCAAAGGAATAAACTGTCTGCCATCAAATTTTCATGTTCCATGACTTGGAAACACCCAAACACCTGCATTTGTAAATTTCTTTCACTGACTTTCCCAAGTAAAATTTTCCACTGGTCAAAGAATTTATTTTTTTCTTTCTTTCTCCCCTTCCAAACACAGTAAAAAGCATCTGTCTTTATCACAGTTCAATTTCTAAAATGACATCAATAAATGCAACTCATATGACAGATGAGTAGCAAAGTACCAGCCACTGCTCTGCCTCAGCAATCACCAGAGCAGATGAAACGTAGGAACCTCAGAGCTTCTATTAATGTAGACTTTTAGTCTGTACAAATGTTTGCATATCATCATCTGTCATATGTTCACAGGGCAAACTATTTTTAAAAGCTAAACACAGCATGTGCAATCCTATTGCCTTCTGAGCAGAAAGAAAAACTCCATTAAAACAAAAAAAAAATGTAGCTGCTATAAAGCCAATAAGCCAGTCCTGACAGCAGAAGCTGTTTGACCTAAGAAGCTACAGGATGAGTTACAAAAGAAACATGGCTGTAACAGCACTTGCTTGTGAGGTCACCACATCCAAAACTAAGCATATTATCATCAAAACCATCTTTTTTTACTAAATATGGGTCTTCAGAAATCATGAGCATATAGGCTTCTGTGCATGTTAGTAGAAGACAGTCACTTTCGTACAAACACAAGATGCTTTTGGACATTTTAAGAAGGAACAATTCTTCATGTAACACCTACAGTTAAAATATCTTCATCCCTCAGGTACGTTTGGACCAGTGTGTGTCAGTCCCCCATTCACCAGTGCTTTGGCATCCAAGACCCTTCTTCTACCCAACAAGCTGGTATGTAGAGTATGTTACATTACCTTTGGGCAGGTAATCTCAGTCTGCTGGATCATGATAAGGGCAGATGCAATCAGAGCTCCTTGACGTACATAGTTCACGGGATCATTTGTCATTGGCTCAAGCAAATTAATTGCTTCCTAAAAACACCCAAACAAAAAGAAATAAGCTGTTACAAAGTTAATACTGTAATTTTCAGTATCCCAGGGTTCAGTACTCTAATGAAAAGTTATCAGATTGATACCAGATGTATCTGTTAATTTATTTTGCCTCTTCTTGCTTAATGATGCAGAAATCTGTATTTCTGTGGATTTTAATATAAAAATCAGGAAGAAAAAAAAAAACCCCACAACACAAAAAACAAGTGATGGATGGACCAAGATCTCCCTACAGAAATAGGGCAACAGATAAACAGTTGTAAGCAATAGATTCATTCATCACATAACTACTGATATGCCTTAAATAGTACACATAAGTTATTCTTACACTTCCTTTGCTATTCTTCCCAACAAAATACATCAGTGTTACCTTAATTTTCTGTGTAAAACACAGGGAACCAGAGTTATCAAACAACCTGTTAGAGATTAGAAAATGAGATGGTAGAGCAACTCAGGTCCAAAATTCTTGGCCTTACACTTTGTAACCAGTAACATTTGGCATAATGTAATGGGTTCATTTCAAACCTACATCAAGTGGGGCTGCCTCTGAGCAACCCCTAAATCTAGGTTTGTAAACATTTCAAAATCCTCTGCTGCTGCTTCAAATTCAACATCTTTCCTGCTAAGCACAACAGGAACAAGATCCACTGTGATCTATCAATAAGCATTCCTTTCAGTGCAGTCATTGATTACAAATAACTATTAAGACAGACTATAAATGCTGCTTAGATGTACCCAAGGCCAGTGTGGACAATCTTCAGACATGCCAGACTAAATCATCTCTTTATACACATTTTTTCATCTCCATTTAGAGTTCTGCCACTTTGCAAGCTGTGACTTAAATACACATAGAATTGTTACAGACACAAATTAATTTCTAACCATGCAAGATCCTCAGCACACATTACACAGGAAAACTGAACTCATCTAAACTTGCTACTACCAAAGTGAGATCCCTCTCCTTCCTTGGTTTCCCTTCAGCTGTTCAGTCCCTCCTCTTTTCCTGTGCTACCTGCAGCACTTATCTCTCAGTGAGATGTTCCAGCTCGATAATTCAACAGAGAACTGTTCCCCTTTTTGTTGTTGCTATCTGGGTCCACTTTTGTGTGTTTGTGTCTGAATCAGCTCATTAGGGAGCTGGACATGAGACAGAGCAAAAGAAGGCAGGAGGGACCAAGGCTACTTGTTTACAGCAGCATCAAGTTGTTAGTGGGCTCAGCCAGCCTTCAGCAATCACAGTCTTCAGATGTAGGCAGAATAACCCCAAGACAGCAGCTTGCACAGCCATGGGCTGCACAGATCAATTTTGTCTGTAGCAAAATAGGTTTTCTAAAAGCACTCTGAAATGGCATGTAAAGCAAGCTGTTAGATACTCTTTGGAACAGAAGAGATAACAGACATCCAGCCTAAGAAGCTCAGAGCTCTTTTGAGCTATTATGTGACCTTCTGATTACAGAAGTCAGACAGAATCACTTGGCAATCCCTTCTGCAGAGCTCTCCTTTCCACACTTAAACCGAGGACATGAGCAAATGCAGCCGAGTGCATAAGTCTCCCAGAGAACACCCCTCTCAGTGTTACTTCTGTCAGGGTGAGGCTTTTAAAAACAAGCTGATTTTACATAAAACACCATTTCTAAGAAACACTTCTACAATAATATACCTTCATTTAGACTGCCTTTGCCAACTGACTTACCTTGGAGCTGTGCTTCCCTACCTTCTCCACTCATTCATTCCTCAGTATACATTCAATGCCACATATGGAACATCCATATGGAACATCCACTATGACAAAAAGCTGAACTTTGCAGTTTCCAAAGCTGAATATATTTGCACCCTCAAAACCTACTAATATGACCTCTGAAAGACATGTCTGCATGTAATCAAATGGTTTAGGTCTTTATCACACAATGTATCTGGAAATAAAACAGCCTTTTTTTGTGTGACTAAAAGAATTTCCCCTTAAATCAACTTGTCAAGTGTAGCTGATTAAAAATAATTAGCTCCTTGATTCCACCTTCCCCCTCTTGAGAATAAAGCAATCTGAATAAAAATAGGACTTTCAGTTTGCTTTCAGGTCTGCATGCTGCTTGAGATACTGAAGACAGCAGGCAGCTCTCTATGCATTTCACAACACAAGTAACATGCAGGGGAGTGATTCCTTACAAGAGCCACAGATCAAGTGTTCAATACTAATAGCTGAGGAAGGGATGATACAGGTGTGAGATTTATCAAAAACTTGTAGCATGAAATATTACTTCCACATGGACAGTCTGTACTGTTTTGAACTGTGCTACAGTACCAGTATGGATTATACACCCATGTGGGTGAAGGAGGGGGAGCTTAGCCCCAAGTTTATTTGATGCTGGTCCCAATGAATGCTCACATCCCACAGAAGTGGGAATCCTTCTACACTAAAAGGTCCCTGCTACAGTCTGTTAGAACTATCCTTCACTCACACTTAGAAAGTGAGAATAAAATTTACTGGCTGTGAACTACACACCTGGAATCACAGCAAGTTTCATTAAATTTCACTGCACTGTGCTTTACTACATGGAACTTGCATGAATTATGTATCACAAGAAAGAAGAAAGAAACCAGAAGTTATACAAAGCACATGTTGTCTTCCTGTCACTGGCACCCCCTTATTCCCCCTAAAGCAATCTGCAACTGATCAGCTCCAAAGGCAAAGGAGTATTGATTCTGGAGTCATTAACATCCGTTGAAAGTTCAGTGGCAACTTGACAATAAGAAAACTCCATGAAAAGTTTCGAAGACAAAATTCCAAGATTGTGTCAATAATGTATAAACACTTCCTTCTACTTTATTCTGTACAAGCAGGAAAAGAATCTGTATGCCCAGGACAGTTAGAGTTTACAGAAGCACTGCTGCACTCCAGCTGGCTGGCAGTGTTCACGTGCGAGACATCTGACCTCTGTGTGTGTGTGTGCAACATTTCCAACACATGTCTCTGGCAGAAGAGAGTAGAAACACTGTTGGCAACAGCTGGTTCTGGTCCTCACCTTGTTTCCAGTGCCAGCACAGCAGATCCCCAGAGCCATGGCAGCCCCATAACGCACGTGGGGATTGTAGCTCTCTGACAGCAAAGAAACTACACTCGGGCACTGCTCAGGAGTCCTGAAGAAAAAAAAAAAAAAAAAGTTTATTATTATTGGTTTTCAAAGATGGAAACTTTACTCTGTAATTTCAGGAAAAATTGAAATTGTCCTTGCATATTGTATGTTTTGCATTGTTCAAAATGTAACCAGAGTGGTGGACCAAATGGACTAAGAGAAGAATGAAGTGCACAGTTGAATAAGCTTTCTTGCAGGTATCACTGCAGATATTACACCCAGTTCCCCGCCACTAAAATCTTTCTTTTTAGTGAGTGTTTTCTGCTTTTAAAAGATTACCCAGAAGAATGACATTTATTGAGATTGAGGCCTTTATCTCTAGAAATCATGCTGTTGTGACACACTTTCCACCAGTAGAACCATGAGACACACAGTACTAAATCTCCCACCAGCAGACACAAAACCCAACTCCATATTCAATCAATTTTCAAGGCCACTGGGTCCCAAACTCCCTTTTGCAATCATTGCTTCTGCCAACTCCTCTTCACCCCCACCTACTGCTGTAAATCAAAGCATGTGAGGAAATGCTCCAACAACTCACACTTCCCATCAGTTTATCAACAATATCTACTGTGGCCTCCTTACAGTATCACACTGTGATGTTGCTGCCTTTAAGAGATCTGAAATGAAGAGTATGTGCTTCACATCTCAGCAGCTGGGAACCAGTGTCCTGATGATCATTACAGCAACAGACCTTCTAGCCAAGTGCTGGGGGAGATTAAAGGGAAACCTTGATTTCCTACAGCAAATACACGTTGGTAATGCAAACAGTCTTGAATATTTCTGAAGCAGGGCAGAACTCACTCTCAGTGTGGACGTATTAATTTCCTGCCTGTCTTTATAGTCACCTTTATCACTCCACTAATTCTCATGTCTTACAAAACACTTTATAGTATCGTAAACTGAGAATTTCAGCACTTCTAATGCAGCAAAGGCAAAATTGTTTGTAAAATAAGCACCTCTGCATCAGACAAGACTGTATTCTGAACTCAGCCATTTCAAGCACATCCATCACAAATAATGTGTTAAATTTACCCAATTTCATGACACCACGAACACAAGAGTGCTTCAGGAATGCAGTTGGCAAGCACATGCTCATAAAAGCGAAATATGGGAAACTATAAATTGCAAGTGATTTAATTATGTCTGTTTTCAAAGTGCATATCATCTGGTTATACACTGCATCTCGCAGCTCAGACTAGCTTTATAATTGTCACATTTACAATCCTAAAAGCAGTACTGCAAGCCATTTATGTTGACTATAAAATTATTTCAGACTGAAATGTACAAAGAAAGCCAAGAACACCTCAGTTTTAGCTTCCCTTTTAATGTTTTCTATAAAGAAAGAGGGAGGCTGGGGGGTGGCAGCAGTACCTGTTCTACACAGGAATTGCATCATTGTGTAGGATTGTTAAGTGTTTGTCAAGCACTCAACCCAAAAGGCAGAAAACCCAATATAGACTATGCTCCTGCATTGGTTTTATTTAAACGAATACATGAATCCTAGAAACCAGAAGTAAAAGAGAGATTAAGCAATAATCTAGGTAATTCTCTTCTTTCATTGTGACTGAGGACAGAAGACATATCATATAACCACACTCTGATAATTCAGTTATATTCTACACACTAAACTAGTTATGTTCTACCCTAGCTATTAGCTCTTCCCATTACAACACTTTCCCATAGTCTCCTCTGATAACTGCTCCTGAACTCTTCACACTCCTCCCTCCTGCTCCAGTTGATTGCAGACAGCACCAGCACACAGGCTCCAGTCCTACTCCAGCATGGCTGAAGGCACCTAAAGGCATCCAGGTTTCAGAGGCTACTCAACTCCTCAGTAGTAATGACAGTTAAGTACCACATCTCCTACCTCACTCCTGCTCCCAGCAGTTTGAGTTTTCCCGAAGCACCCACATAGGGAAAGAATCCCACCTACCACCACCACCTCACCAAAAGGCTTCCTCTGAACATCAGCAGAAAAAAGAAACCAAATCCAAATCAACACACATAAAGAAAAAAGGAGCAAACACAAAGCTGCTGGAAACTCTGCTACCTCTAAGGTGCAGCTGTGATGAGAAATGCTAAGAAACAGAAGCAAGCTGGGAAACAGAACGATTCTGTCCTGCAAACAAGCAGAAGTGAAGGCTGTAAACTACCTAACAGTCACTTGCTCCAGTAACAGCCTGGATGCTGACAAGTTGGTTTTTTTTCAAATGAGCTGATATAGAGACCAGGAGCCACAAATCCCATAATAAATGAGCCCAAGCACAGAAGACTTCAGCTCCTGCACAAAGACTCTTAACACTTTGTGTTTGCTTTACTTCAGCAAACGTTAAACAGGCAGATTTTGAGCCAAAGAAGGAAAAAAAAAAGAAAGCATCTTCTGGCAATGATGTAATTATGCACTTTGAAGCATTAATCATTAAATTCTTGTTCAGAAAGCCAATTTTATAGAATCATTAACTTGGACATATCTTTATGTCTGCAGGTACAGAAGTTCCAACAGTTTTTAATATAAATCCAGGATTAATGTGCAGTAATTGATAATGGAATTCTCAGCCAGATTTACATTATTTGTGGTCATTATTTTAAATGTTGTTTCTCAAATCTATCCATAAAATGGCAAAAAATTTTAAGAGTTAAAGCTACTTAATGAGTCCCAGCACTTTACTGAGGTTAAAAGTCTTCTCAAATCTGCAAGCTTAAAAAGCATCTTCCCACATAACAGAGAACTAGAAGGCAGAACAAGAAGTGGGCTGAGGAAGCCAAAGAGCCTTATAAAAATGCTTATCAGAGAAAAAGGACTTCAGTACATCAGAGCACAGTTGGCACTGATGCTTAAGCAGAAACATTTGCCTGCTGGCTTTATTGCCAAGATGCTTTACAAGACCTACAGGCTTGCCAAAGGTCAGCCCATATAAACCCGACCCCCTACTTCATTCAATTCATAAGCCACAAAACAGCTCTGTCAAGCAAGCAAAATTAAAATTAAAAAGCTCTCATAAGGAGTTACAGGCTGCAGTGGTGCTCCCATGGCATTATTTCCAACTGCCAATCCAGTTGAGGAATACTGGATTATGTTCTCTTCCTGGCCAAGGCCTTCACCCTCCTCTCGGAGAATGGCCACACGAGCTGCTGACTTGATGCTGAGCACAATGCAGGGGCAGTCCTGCTGATGATGGGATGGGTTTCCCCTTCACTGGTACCAAGCCTCACACAGGTTCCCAAATCAGGTCCACCCCTCTGGCTCCCTGCTGGAGACCTCCACCATTATGTTGTGCTGATGGCTGAATCTATGTGGCTACTAAGTAGAAACCTCGGGTGGGAGAGGAAAGAAGTAACAAAGAATATTAGACAAACATAAATGGTACTAAAAAAAGATAAATGGTTTATCAGAACTCAGTCAGCACCAAGCTCTTAGCCAGTCCTAATATGGGCATTCATCATTACTACAAGTTAAACACAGAAGATAACAGCACATAAAAAAAACAGGGTAACATCTGGAGATTTAGTGGGCAGAAGTTTCATCTCCAGACAATTCCCACCAGTCCTTAACAGTCATAGTAAAAATTCAAAACCTGGTGTATATTTAATATATTTTGAGAACACAAGCAATGTACCCTAGTCCTCTAGTATGACCTCCATAACACAGTCCAGTTATATCATCTAAAAATTCCTACAAGAAAGCCTAAGGAATGTCTCTAAACTGGACAGTATATCTTAGAGACATCTATTTTAAAAACCAAATTATCTTTAATGCACTGGTTCCTTCCTTTTTTTCCTAAGACTGTTTTTGCTCAAGCAGTTTGCTTTTTTAATCACATTTTACTACAACAGCAAAATGGCCACAAAGAATAGCCTGATTATTTCTTTCATTTTCATCTGAAAATTGCTTAGCTGCTTCTTCATAAGCCATCAAAACACAGATGTTAGTGAACTCAGACCCATACACAGAAAAACAACGTCATGACTAGCTTGAACTTGGCTCTGTTACCAGAAACTAAATGAATCAAAAAGGCAAAAAAGACTAAGAGTTTCTTCTACAGGACTTCACCACAGCAGTCAGCAACACCTCTGTTTCCACTCTACAGCAGGACAAGTTTCAGGTTGTGATACATGGTCTGCAGAAAAGCAAAAACTTTCCCCAGGATGGAGGGATTTGTTCTAGAAGTCATAAACAAAATCATAAAGGAAAATAAAGACACCAAGACTGGAATAAGAGATTTGCAGCAAAACACAACAGACAGCATTTTATTAAGTTTTTTCACAAACTGGTTGCTCTCAAAACCTCCATGAGAAACAAACACCCTATGCAGCTAAGAATTTTGCATTTTCAGGGAAAGCAGAAGCAGAGAAAACACAAAAGAGTTGACCAACTCCTGCCCAATTACCTTAGCCTTTGCTTCATTTTTCATCTCATTCCTGAGGATGTTCATCTCCTGGGTATAATTAAACACTAGTGATATTTTTGTACATATAAATGTTACCTTCTCTCTGTATCAGCTCATACTAAGCTTGTACACCCTAGACTTTCTGGGAAACCAGTGGAAGATTTGGGTTATTCATTAGTTCCAAAGAGAGAGGGAAGTTTTTCTTACACCAAAACCAAAAACCAGAATGTAGATGTTACTAACACAAATTAATATGAACAAATCCACCCAGATCAGCTGGACAGGGAAGGTGGTCAGTTTTCCTTTGAATCCATGATGTTGACCATGGAAGGTTCTCCATAATTTTAAGAGAACCCCACCTTCCCATCACACATTCCTTGCAGGAACTTAAACTCTTTTTTGTTTCATTTTGTTTTTTTCTGAAGCAATTCCAACTGAAACATCTGTTGACACTGTAAGTCTTAGTAAGTTTTGACTCCAAGAGCCTTATTGGGCTACTGAGAAGTCAAGGACACCATTAGGTTCATCGACTCTGTTTAACAATCCACTTTAATCTTTTTTTTCCAGGAGGCAGGCAACAAAAGACAAATTAAAAACTCGTGTTGCCATATCTTGAAACATAATCCACAGCCAAGTTAGAATCATATCCAAATGCTTTGTTTGTGAGGTTTATCTCCAGTTCTTTAAGTTGCATACCTTGAAGGTTAGAGGACTATTGTAATTTCTATTTCATCAGTATTTAAGCATGAAATCTTGTATATGTATATAAAGTAGCATCAATAAGTAAACAAACAGAACATTGAAAGAAAACATCTCACTAGTCCTGTGATTGAGACTAAAAATGGAAGTGTCTGAAGCACCATTAACATAAATATTTAGACTAAAAAAAATATATATATGTAAGGACTTCAAAACTCATTGAAAAAATAAATGTCAGAGGATTAAAGAACAATGTCAAATATATCTCTTAAATTCATCATTTAGTCTCCCCAGTCATATTTCAAAAGATTCTAAATATTTATTACTTTCTAAAGTATTGGACAGAAATTAATCATTTGATACAGAAATATTTCCACAAGTTGCTTTGGTAGTACAGTGACAAAAAAAAAAAAAAAAAAAAAAAAAAAAAAAAAAGGCTTAACAGAAGTTTAATTTCATCCCCAAATGAGTTAATAAAGGAGGAATGCAGATCTCTAATTGCATAATTCACAGTCATTTCTGAAGACGGGGTGTGTAGCAGAGAGGGAAAACCATAGAAAATGGAAAACCTGTAGAGAAAAATGCAACAAACTGACATATTTCAGTACAGACTAAGCATGGATGTAAACCTCTCGAGAAAAAGCATCAGAGCTATTCCTATGTCAGGAATTTCCTGCAGCTGCCTCACGGGCAACACATCCTCCTTCTCCATGTGCTTTTCTCTGAAATGCCTCCTGGTTGCCTATGCAAGACAGGTTGAAGAGCACTGCTAGGAGGTTCCCCACTATCAGAAGGGTGAGGCCAAGTGCTGCCAAGAGGTGCAGCGAATGAACTTAAAAAAAAAACCAACAACAAAACCAAACAACTTATACATGGTTCAAATATTCTTTGAACCAGGAGTTGGGTCTAGAAAGATTTAGGGTTTAACACTCAAACACAGGAGAGGAACTGAAGTTCCTGAAGGAATTGAAGAAGAGTACCTGAAGGGGGCCTACAGGAAGGCTGAAGAGGGGCTGTTTACAAGGGTCTCTACTGAAAGGACGAGGGTTTAAACTAGAATAGATTTATACTAGTTATTAGGAAGAAGTACTTTACCTTGAGGGTGGTAGAACAGTGGAATAGGTTTCCCAGGGAGGTGGTTGAGGCCCCATCCCTGGAAATATTCAAGGTGAGGTTGGACAAGGCTCTGAGCAGCCTGGTCTA
>JANHGL010007236.1:23205-43355 GCA_024611195.1 Ceyx melanurus | reverse complement strand
CCCAGGGAGGTGGTTGAGGCCCCATCCCTGGAAATATTCAAGGTGAGGTTGGACAAGGCTCTGAGCAGCCTGGTCTATTTGAGGGTGTCCCTGCTCACTGCAGGGGAGATGAACTAGATGAACTTTGGAGGCCCCTTCCAGCCCTAAACATTCTATGATTTTATAAACTGGACATGGGGGCAAGGCAGCGAGTGCCCCGCACAAAAAGCCTAGCCACAAGCACACAGTGAAGAACCTGCTGCAGATCTCTAAAAAATACAGGGGATAATGTGTTTCTCAGAAATGATTCAAACCTGGGAAAGTTCAGAAGATGTCACAGAAGGCAGGTAAGTCTTGCAGCCATCTGGAATGGAACAATGCACCACACAGGTACACGTGCTATGTAAGCCTCCACGTGCATAAATTTGTATAATCTTCCTTTATGAGTTCCTAAGAAAACTCACTTTAATCTGTATTTTTAAAAAATCATTCCCTTTTCCATTAGGTAACATGGATTTATACAGCTTTCATGAGAGCAATCTGCAGGCAACAGTGCAGCCTTCAGCTGGTGCTTCATCATGATGCCTCCCTGCTCCCTATTTAATTTACCCATTCTACTGGCTTAAGAGATGGTTTTGCCATATAAGTTACTTTATAACATCCACTGAGGCATTCCAGAGAAGGGGGAACTCCTGATTTTCACTTTAACCCAAACTGCTCTTTACTGTAGTAACCGACAGTAATGCCTCTCAGACAGCATTATCTGTGAACAAAATACAGAGGTAATATAGAACTTAAATTGGCAAAATTGCACTTCTATTATTCTGATACTTCCCCCACACTGAAGTGATTGAGGGACAGTGTCTACTGTGCTGTGAAAAAGTAAAAAGGAAAGAAAAAAAAGACAATGAATCAAACCTCCGTCAGGATGCTTCAGCTTCAATACAGGCTTGACCAGTAACTGAGGCTGATGATTAGCAGATAGTTCTGATTGATGCACTATTTTTTTACCCCAAAAGTTTTAATTCTGTTATTTATTCAGAGATGTGACATGAAATTCTGCACATGTCATGCACCCACAATGAGATGACTGAAAGATTTATCTATTTTTTACTATACTTTAGTGGTTTTATTACAGACATTTTTCTGTTTGTGATGCAGACAATTTTCAATAGCTCCATCTCCAGAAAGCTGTAATAATTTCAGCTGTCTATCAACAAGGGGAAAAAAAATAGCTCAAGTGTCAATAATGAAGGAAAGCAAGCTTCAGCTATACCACCAGAAAGAGTGAACCGTGGCTGCAGTTAATCCAATGGAAATTTCAATAAATACTTCAAGTACCATGAGATTAACACCAGGAGAGTGTTCAAGATTTATAAAACAAAACCAAAGTTAATTAGACATAGTTGAGCTTCAGAAAAAATGAATCCAAACGCTCATTAGCCCAACCCAGTATTGCCCTGTCTCAATTTTCTGCTTTTTGTATGCTGTCACATGCTCTACTCTCCCAGTACTATTACAAGTGACAAGGGGATAGGGTCAGATAAAGAAACAGAACTGCCATACCCAAATTAATATTTTCCAATACATACTTTATTGAAGACTTAAGATATTCAAAGATAATTGCAAATGAATACAGCATAGGATTTAAATGAAGGTTTCCTTTAAAGGGGAAAAATAAGTGAAAACAAATTTGCTGGAAATTATTTTGTATGACACTTTAAGTCAAGTATTAATATTAATTTCTGGCAGTGGCTTTCTCTCTTTGCCCCCAAAGTAGCAGTATCCCAAAGATCTGAACACCAAAAAAAAACCCTTTCTTGGAACATATATAAACTGAATCAGTGTTCACTGAGTATCTGATTCCCAGCTCAAGCATGGTGAGGACTTGCAATTCATGGAATGTAATGGCTGGTGACATACAGGGGAGTCAGACCATGATCTCATGGTCTCTTCTGGACTTAAACTCAAGGACTATATTACACAGCTAATGTCCTTGGAAGTGAATTCTATTTCCATTTTAATGCAGAACTATAAGATGACGTTAGAGACCATACACAAACTGAAAGTTGGAAGGTACAGAACACTTACGATAATAAAAAGCAGCTGCATGAAGATTTAAAGTAACAGGGCACACACTTTAAAATAGTGTGCTAGCTAATGCTTACAATTAGGCAAGAAAAAATAACAGAAATCAGTGTGTTTAGAGGGCAGCAGAAGTTGTCAGGGTTAACTGTGCTTCCGCCCAGAGCGCGAGAGGGGGAGCGCAGGCAGAGGAACACACGCCGCACACAGCTACTGTGGGGCAATGTTTCCAAGGGTCAAGTCCTTAACGGGACCTGCGCATCCTGATACAGCTACAAGGAGCACACACTACAGCGTTGGGAGCACCGAACCAACCCACCCTCTTTGGCTCTTTTCCAGCCAAGCCCCCACTCATTTACTTCCCTGCTTTTTCAAGTGCTGGAGCTGGATACGCTGGAACGAGTCAGTTGATGAGCAGGGGTAGCAGCAGACTGAACAAAGAGACAACTGCACAGAGACACAGAATCACCCCAGTAAAATCATCGGAAGAACAGAAGAGAGAGGACAGCAAAAAAACAGAACATAACCTTATTTCTGTCTTATTTTAAAATGTGGCAAGAATGACTCTTCGTTCTTCAAGAGCTGGAGAAAACAACTGGGTAAGAGAAAGAGTTTTCCCCAAACAGAAAATCTTAATCTTTGTGTTAAAAGAAACGTAAGTGCTGAAGACAAGAACACAAAGAGAAACTTAAGAAACATGATAAAAACCAAAACCAAATTAACAGCTTGTTTTCCAGAAAATAGTGAAAAAAAAAAATTATCTTAAAATTCACCATGTGATGAAAATCACAATGGATTTTCCTAGCTGCAAAGTGAACTCTACTAAAATGCAAGAGAGAGGTAAGGCTTTCTTCCCCTGAGAACTTCAACACATCACATCATCTCAGTCACTGAGAGTTCATCCAGCTCAACGCTGTGACAGCTGCTTTAGTCTCTGCTTGAAGGGGGAAATGTAAGTGTTAAGTCTGCAGCAGAGTTGAGAGACAGAGAGAGAAAAATGGAGCAAGAAGAGGCTGCGCTTAAAGCCCTGCTCAGCAAGTGGTTTGTTCACCCCCCCCTCCAAGTAATGGGTAAATTTAGATGTCTCAGTTCCATAAATCTTTACAGTCCCCTTGAGACTGTCACCAGTGGTTTATTGTCTACAGCTTCCTGACCCTCACCTGATAAATTAGGAACTGCAGACATTAAAACGGAAACCTCATACATCATTTCTGAAGATATTTTTGGGGTGCCTCTCTGTGGAGAAATAGGATTCTTAATAAGGGGAAATATGGGAGCTGCCATCTGCCTACGCACACGCTGCTGGAGCCCAGACACTTGGGAGAGGAGGAGTTGCACACACACAACGCAAGCATCTGCCTTTGCATCAGTTTGGACTTAGAGCAAATCTACGTACACGGTATCTAAAAGGATCCATTGGCATCCAAAATCCTCTACTGCTTTTTACTGCTGTAGAAAAACAAAAATAAAAAGGAAGCTAATGCACTGCTTACTTTCCACAGCTACCGAATTGTCACCTATCAGCTTCTGAAACCTGAACCTCGCTCTAAAGGGGAGACCAGACCACTGAACTCTACCAAATAGAGATGAACACCAGACAAGATAATTTTTAAGACTCAATTGCACCCAGCAAGGCACAAGATTTAAAAAAAAAAAAAAAGAAAAAAAAAAAGTACAAAATAAAATTGGATACCAGCTTGGACATGGTTACAGTATCTCAAAATAGCAGATGACCACTTTACCATACTGACCATGCTGGCCTTTCTTCAGGACCATCTTGGAGCACAGAGGAACAGTGAACTCTTACACCATACACAATTCCTGCACAAAATACAGCTCCTGAATACATTCTGCTGGACACAAAGATGCCTCATCCTTCACATTTCTTGAATGGGTCTGGAGGTGGCAATGGATCTTTGTCACCTCTCTCGGTAACAGGAGAGCCCCAGCAGGACTACCCAAGCGACGAACAAGGGAACAAAGTGCGTTGGGCAGCTTTACTGATCCTCCTGGTGATAATCCCCACCATTGGGGGGAACATACTTGTCATACTAGCAGTGTCTCTGGAGAAAAAGTTGCAATATGCTACCAACTACTTTTTGACGTCCTTGGCGGTGGCGGATTTGCTCGTGGGTCTGTTTGTGATGCCGATTGCCCTTCTCATCATATTATTTGGTAAGTACAGAGTGTTTGCTTCACCAGGCTAGCATATGAGGTACAACTGGGGGAAGTCTAATTTAAAGAGAAAACTTGTTTTCTTTCCACCATTACAGTTTTAAAAATCCCTTGGATGAGGGTTGCTAAATCTTCTCTCCCTCTCACCTTAATACAGCTTAATGTCTTTATGGGAGCTATAACCACTGTTGATATTCTTTCCTTTGACACAAACCATTTGAAAAAAAAAAAAATCACCTGAGATTTAGAACTGATACTAAATTGGAGCTGGGTATGGGAAATTACATTTTGTACAGTGTAATATTATTTTAACAACATCAGTATGATGTTATTGAATATTACACTAATTACAGGAAGTCTTCTATTAAATAAGGTGAAATGAAGACTTGGTAAATGTTCAGTACACTGAACAGGTTTTGAACTTTCTAGGAGTCAGGCACCTGATTTTACCTTTGTATTGACTCCATGCCCTAAGTGGTCAGAGGTGGTCTCTGGCATCATCAGTGACAACAAACTTTACTAGTACCTGTTTCAGAGAAACCAATATTCTTCCACCCTGGATAAAGCAGCAGATTCGTAAAGCATCTCAAAGAATTAAACTGTGTAAAGCTAAGAAAGCCTCGATCTGTGTACCTAATGTTTGAGATTTATCTATCATTTAGCCTGAATCACATGGAATAAAATAGGTTGTTTTTTTCATGAACATACGTTGGGTGTGACATTTTCTTTCTGGTTAGTCATTACCAAACAAGCATGACCTTTTCATATTCTCTCATGCCCAGCTTTATTTCAGATATTGCTTTTGACAACCAAGCAGAGGCAGCTCCATGGGAAAAAAATCTCTCTTTCCTCCTAAAGTTTCTTTAAGAGTACAGTTTAAATAGTCTTTTTTTGTATCATATAAATGGAAAAAAAATTTTTTTTTTCAACAAACATATTTACACAAATATCCTGAAGGTACAGATACCACTGGGCCCTAGATTATGAAAAACTGCAGGAATTCATTTTTCCTGTGCTAGATCTCCAAGAGTTGCCCAAGCAACAAGCAAACACAATCATAAACTTTATTTCAGGAAGGCCATCAGTAGCTTTTGTTTGCTGCAGAAAATTGGTATCAATTAATAAAAATGTGTTTATTCACTAAATACCTTGAGTCTGAATTTCTGCATATTAGACTGGTCCTCCCTAAGCAAAAGTATGAACTTGACATCAGAATTCAGTCTTGAGATCATAAAATAGTCTTTTTACAAGCAATAGTTTCTAAACAGAAAAATGAACATACGTGACCAGGATAATGACATCTAACTTGAAAAAAAACCCAACCCAAACCCCACAGTCATTTATAAAAACTTTGCACATCACATGTACATGTGTGTAGACAAGAAGCACATATACTTACATATATGTATATATGTATACACACACACGCGCACACACACACACACACACACATATATATATTTATTCATAATTACACACAGGTACTGTAACTGCTTAGTTCCTGACAAAAGCATCATTAATAATGAAAATAAAACTACTAATCACAACAAGTACTAGTGTTGGACTAGCAATTGATACAAAGGGAAGGCAAGCTGGGGATTTAGTGGAATTGTTGGGGGTTTTTTTGTGGTAAAGGAGTTTTTTTATTATGTTTGGAGTTTTTGTTTTGTTTGGTTGTTTGGTTTTTTTTTTTCATTTTTGCTAGATTAATTAGTCTTTTATTTTTACCTTTATAAAAAGATTATTCCTACTTAATCTCTCAATCCAGTGCTAAACCTCAGGTACAAGTTTAAAGCATGTTAGGAATCTTAATTTAAAAGCCAAACAGAAGCATCTTTCATGTTGCATAAAATTTACAAGAAAGTAGCAAAATTAGTTATAATTAACTAAGTAAGACTATGACCAGTCTTTCATATAGCAGTGGTTAAAACTGAAATTTCTTGTATATAAACCTCTCTTTGGCAGCCAACCAGAAAAACTGCCTTGCCTCTTCACCGACTGGGAGAAGATGCTGAGTTGTTTATACAAGTTTAAATCATAAGCAAAACATGAGGAGCTATTGGAATGAAGGCAGAACAGACATATAAATGCGTAACAAGTCTAAATCTTGAAGCTACATTAGCCAGATAACTACTTGAACATAGAAAAATCATTGATAGCCAGGGAGCAAATTAAATCCAGCCTCTTGGCACTTGCACATTGGAATGTTTTCATAATAATGAAATAGCTGCGTGCAGCTTCTAGATACAGAATATAAATATTATGCTTCTGAGTTGGGACTGATAACTAATTATGTGGAGAAGATTTGAGGGAAAAGGTGTGAACTAAAGTGCAGTTACATTCAATGATCCTGTAAAAAACTGACTGTGAAAAACAGTATGTCACAAAGGGTTCAAATTCAAACCCTACTACATCTGCTGGCTCTGACAGTTGCCCTAACAGAAAAGTCTTCATAAATAGACTGTTACTGTAATAAAGAGCTGCCCCTTATACATTTGTACATTTATGAGTAAATCTGTAACTCACTCAGAGGTACAATGCAATGAGCAGCAGATCACTGAGTCTGAGTGACCATAACGTACTCCCATAAAAATATACACTGCAATTTTCACTCAGGAATACGAATATACACACAGTTCAGTGATTTTATATTGCTTACTAAATTATCCTAATTTCTTCTGAAAAAGAGAGGGTTGTTAGGAACTAACTGCCTTCTCCAATATCTAGCTTTCAAAAGAGTTACCCAAATTTCTAGCACTCAGAGTTACTGAAGGAAAGCAAAAATGTTATTATTCATTAGATAGTTAAATTAGCAAATAATCTTGAGAGATGCTCTCATTTGCAGCAGGAAGAAAGAAGTCTGCTGTGCTTGGCTTGGTGGATAATGGGTTACTTGGAGAAAAATGCATGTACCATTAAAAAAAAAATAAAAAAAAATATTGTAATATTCCTGATATTAATGCACTTAAAATCAGAAGGTAATGCTGATCATCCTAGACTGCAAACCTTTATTTTAAAAGCTTATCATGAGCAGCTGCCATCTTAATCTTCCCCCATTATTGATGACAAGCCACAGCAAATCTTCCCTTCTTGTTTGTGCAAACTACCAGAGAAAACTGGTAGTAGAGGGATACTTTTATTTTCTTATCTTTAGATTTGAGATTTTGAAAAGTTTATTCCCCACATAGCAACTCCAATAAAACAAAACAAAAAACAACCAACCAAAAACCCACCAAAACCAACCAAACCCAACACACTTTGGCTAAATTCAAACCACTGCATGACAGTGAACAACTCCTGTTGAAGCCACAACTGTAGCAGAGAAACAAAAGCCGCTGCCACAGGGGTGAAACAGCAAGAGGAGAGCCAGGCAATGCCTGGAGTTGTGCAGCCCCTGCGCTGAACAGGAGGGTAACCACCACACATGCAGGCCACACACACACACACACACACACCCCAGTTTGAAGACTGAAGCCTAGACTTAAGTCAGCTAGTGATTAAAAATAGCCTATTTCCATCTTGGTAAAATCACCATTAATAGCTGCAAAACCCTTTGCAGTCAACACGCTTCAGCAGCTTTTGGAGCAGAAGAATGAACGGTTTCCAAGTCTATTTGAAAATCTCTCTCAGTCATGCTTATACATGTATACAAGCAGTGCTTTTTCCCAAGCTTTCAAAAATCCTTTGGGCTTATATCAAGGACAGCTCTTCTATACTGTACTTTAAGGATTACACATTTCTAAGGTATTTCCTATAAATAAAGCTTTTCTTAAATAAATATTCATCAAGGGTAGACAGCTATGGTAAAAGCTCATCTTCTCTTAAGAGCAGTCCCTCTAACACTAGGTACTGTGTCTAACATAGGTGTGACCAACAAATGAGAACAAGTAAAGACAAAACACAGCACAGCACAGATCCTAAAGACTGTGTGACCCTTCTGGCCTTTAAGCTATCAGCTTCACAATATTTAAATCGCAAACATATTCCACTCTTTTCAGCTACCACATTTAGAGCCTGCTCCGATTTTGTTTGTATAAAAACCATCATCTCATACACACAAACAGTAGCTAATTCTACTTTGATGAACGTGATAACTTACTGCCTTCTGCATACAGTTCAAAACAAGACAAAAATAAGAAAGCTTCCTCTGTTCAGCTACACCTACCAACTAACAAAAGCTCTTACAACTCATAAAAGCAGACAAGGTTGCTTTGTAGGGGACAGCCTTAAATGCATTTGTATTCAAAAGAAGGAAGAGAGCTTTTTGTTGCAAAATATACCAGGGTTTTCTTTTGCAAAGAGCAAATTAACTGCAAAAGGAAAGGATTTATCACACTGGAATTCTCCAGAAAGAAAAGCAGTTATAATCCAGGGAGTGGCATGTAAATACCATCCAACAGAACCAGTAGCTGCACTCTTGAAATCCAGCTGGGTTACCTGCCACCCTCCAAGACATAGAACACTTTCCATTCATATTCTATCTGAACTAATACTTCTGCACAGAGTCAAAGGAAGCAGACTTATTTTTCTAGAGAAAAAACATCATTTAAAGCCCATCAAATAAATTATTTATTTTAACTATCTTTTTCTTTTTTTTCACTTGTATTATTTTTTCCCCCTCCCAGCTGGTTACATCAGCCAAAGGACATTTGCTTGTCCTTTTTAGAAAATATACCTTAACTGACAGATGAAAGCATTGACAGAAAAGTTAAATACAAGCAAGCACTTCCTAATGTACTAATTACAACTTTCTCATACCTGCCTGACAGAATGTCCTTATGAAGCCTTATTTCAAATATGGTATGTATTTTAAGAAAAATGCAGCTAAAGTTTACTGGTTAATGATTTGAAAATAGACCTCCTCTTTCCCCTTCTGCCTCACTGCCTTCACATCCTCAGCTGGAGTCCACTGCTTTTGGGAGGGGTGAAGTTCAGGGCTCCATCCATTCCTGACTATGGATGGAGTAAGGTTTCCTAACAGGTAAAAGTGCAGACAAGTATATGCCATGTCTGACTTTAGAAAATTTTCCATCCTTTGTGGAGTTTATAATTCAAGTTAAGGCAGCACACACCACTATCATTTCTGTCAGTCACATTATGAACAACAACAAAAAAAGTTTTAAACTCAAAATGTTGCAGCATTACCACATTGATAAGACTGAGCATTACAATAGTCAGCTCATTTGGCATTCTCAGCACACAGATCTGTTTATTTAAAGAGATCAAAATCAATCTGATTTGTTAGAAATAGTGTGGGGTTTTTTCCTTAATTGTCATTCAAAGAACTGATTTATCTGGCAATACCATTAATGTGCTCACTGATTGAGTCCAGTTGAAATTTGTAAGGAAGGAGAATATTAAGCAGATCGACTTCTACCATTAAAATAAAAAAACCTCCCTGTGTTCACTTTCTTCCCTAGGACTACAGCACATTCCTGTAGACACATAACCTTAAGGTCCACCTCAAACTGAATACTGCTAGCACTGGACTGCAATACAATGTGAGTGAAAATGAAGTATTTAAGGAAAAAAAACACGATTTCATTAAAGTTCAGTTGGTTTAATATTGTAAACAATAGTAGGAGAGAATCATCTTTCAAAAATACCAGCCTTTTGGAAAGCTAAACACTAGAAAACCTTGATATTGGACACAATGCAGTTGATAGACTCTTCATTAGCTATAAAGGTTAATATTAAAGGCAGGTAACTACTGTAAGAAATGGGATGTCAGGCCTAAAAACCTAAATACCAAGTCATTTCTCTTGGGAAAAACAAAGAGAAGAAAAAAAACAAAACAACCAAACACACAGACATAACAAACAAAAACACAAACCACAAAAACCCACAACCAAATACCACACAAAACAACCCAAACAAAAAAAAATATGTCCATAAAAGCTTTTCAACTTCTGTGAAATCCTTATCAGGACCGAAGTGCCACATCAGTGCTCAACTGTATGTGGTGAAGTGACACAGAGAACTCATTTTAAAACTGTGTGAACCGGATTCTTCAAGATCACCATTATGGTTTAATCAGGGTTCTGCAATGATTGACTAATAAATGTTTATGACCCATTATCTCCTCCATTTAATACAACCTTGACTCATAGGACTGTCAAGGAGACATAGCTGAAAATACTGAACAGCAGGATGCAAGGACCGAGCACAGTTATGCCCATTTTTTAAACCCTTTTTTATCCAGAGTCCTTGCTGCCAAGAGGTTATGATCTAAAAAGGGCAAAAATAAAGGGAAAGGCTTTTAATACACAAACAGCCTGATCAATAAGATGGCAACAACAATGCCACTTAGGAGCTAACTACAGCATAAGACAGAATTCAGCCAAGGCAGTGGGAAAGCTCAGCTCCTGTAGTGTCATGAAATTTTCAAAGGTACCAATTCCAATGGAAAAAAAACCAAAACCACAAAAACCAAAACAACAAAACAAAAACATAACATACACAATATGAAAACTCTCAAGAAGCTTAGATTCTAATGAGTTTTCTGTTCTCTTACAGATAATGCCTGGCCCTTACCAACTGCCTTGTGTCCTATCTGGCTGTTCCTTGACGTCCTCTTTTCCACAGCTTCCATCATGCACCTCTGTGCCATCTCACTCGACCGCTATATTGCGATTAAAAAGCCAATCCAGGCTAGTCAGTACAACTCATGGGCTACAACAGTCATCAAAATCATCGTGGTTTGGCTCATTTCAATAGGTATGTGAGACTGAAAGAGGAATGCAGAAGCTTTTCATGTCCTAAATAATTGAATGCTGGCCAAAATGGAAAATGTGGCCAAGTACTATTGATTATCAGACCCTAACGCTTGGGCTGGCCTAAGTCCACCTCCTGGATCATCCATACCTACAACATAAAAATCTGTCTGAACTCAGCTCATTATCAGACTTCCCAGAAAGGGCAAGAATTGAGTAGGGATAATCATCACTCTTCTTCATTGTTCTCAAAGTCTAAAATTAGAAGACAGTATCTGCATGCACTGCACATCTCCTAGGAAGTCAGTATTTCATGTTCCTGTGGTAGAATATTCTGTCCCAAATGCAATTTTAAGCATTAAGTAGATGTTGCAAAAATCTGTGTCTTACAATGTCCCACAAAGCTTGTAAAAAAAACCAGTTAATTACTTACATCACAGATTGAAATGTGAGTGGCTGGTAACATTCACACTGAAGACTGAGATGCACTGGCAATATACCATACAAAAAGGTTAATTTCTACGCAAAAAAACCCAACCCAAACCAAACAATAAACCCTGAAGAGTTTACATAAAGATGCCGATCTATAAACTTTTATGATATAAGCACCTCTGTGATATGCCTGTGGCACCTCACCTGACTTTCATGCTTAAAACATGAAATCTGTTAAATGGGCCAAGGAGATGAAAATACATACTTTAAATAACTTAATGGGAGCTGCAGGCAGCCATAGGCACGGTACTGTATGCTCTGTGTGCAAGAGAAAAAAAAAACAAACAACAAAAAACAAATTATTCTGGATTAAGGCCAATGATGCAATGGAGACAAAACCAAAAATCCCAACTTGAAAATTTCTGGAAGAGGTGTAATGATAGGAGAAAAGATGTTATCTTTATTTTATCGCAGAAGAAGGAAAATTAGCATGCAAGGCACTTAAAAGTTGACCTTTTAATGCCTGATATATTGTTATTAATAGTACTGTACTTTTCCATTTCTTTTTTATCTAACACAAAAGTACTCTGAAGCTGAGCCAGGGTTCTCCAAATCAAAGGTTAATTTGGTTCAGTCCTCATTTTAAATGTCTGCTGTATCTGAATGTGTGCCTCTTATTAAGAAAGGGATCAAGTGGCTGAAGGGTAAAACCACTTTTCTCTTGTTGCCTTCAACAACTTTAGTAAGCAGAGTAGCAGAGGAATACTGTAAATCCCTAGATCTCATTATGTGGTATCAGGAAACAGACCACAAATAATCTTTACCAGACAGCAAGGAACCTATTGTTTTTGTTGTAATGTCAGACTGCTGGCAAATGAAATGCTGATTGTAATTTTGTGGTTATAAAAACTTCATTTAAAAGACAAGATTGCTAACATTTTTTTTTAAACAAGTGGTGAATTATAGAGCTAGCTAGCCTCATTTAAGCACTCTTAAATATGAAAGAGACTTCAAACAACAAATCCATCTCAAACACACAGTGCATAATTCTGGTATCTATTTAACTACTTGTATATATGTAACAGTCAAGCTGGGTGAAAAAAATCAGCTGTGTAGTCACTTGATGTGGTTAAGGTAAGGGGGAAAGACAATGTATTATGTATTTACAGAGCTGCCCTTCAAAAAGTACAAAGGTCACCCTGGGGAGGAAGCGAGTGGATGGCATTAGGAACACATTTCACTAGAAATATAGCCATAGGAATTCTAACAACTAGAGTCAAAGCAATTAATGTATTTCACACTTGAGAAGTTGGCAACTTTATAAAGCTTCCTCAATCACTAAGGGTTAGGCCCAATCTCCTTAGAAAGGGCATTCTGTTAAAGCTGAGCTTGCCAAGGCTCACAAAGTACTACTTACCCAATTACCCACATGATGCTCTCATCATTTCATACTGTCACCCTGTGCCTGCTCTAGAGCTCAGTAACTACCTTTCTTTAGAGACCCTGAGGCTCCAGGCCAAGAAAAGAGATTGCAAGTGATTATCATATGCTGAAGTATTTGGTTTTTCTCTTGTAGGCATTGCTATACCGATCCCTATCAGGGGCATTGAAGACAGCAATGGCAACTCTACAAACATCACGTGTGTCCTGATGCCTGATCGTTTTCATGACTTCATTCTCTATGGATCAGTGGCTGCATTCTTCATTCCTCTCGCTATCATGATAGTCACTTATTTTCTGACCATCCAAGTGCTGCGCAAGAAGGCCTACCTGATCAACAAGCCACCTCAGCGTTTCACTTGGTCAACAGTGTCCACAGTATTTCAGCGAGACACAACTCCTGCCTCTTCCCCAGAAAAGGTGGCCATGCTAAATGGCTCCAGAAAGGACAAGATACCGTCCAACGACGTGCCTATCTGCAGAACATCTACAATTGGGAGGAAGTCCATGCAAACAATAACCAATGAACAAAGGGCATCAAAAGTTCTGGGGATTGTATTTTTTCTTTTCTTGTTGATGTGGTGCCCATTCTTCATTACAAACATAAGTTCAGTTCTGTGCAACTCCTGTAACAAGGAGGTTTTCCAAAAGCTTATGGAAATATTTGTTTGGATAGGATATGTATCCTCAGGAGTGAACCCTCTTGTCTATACGCTCTTCAACAAAACTTTTAGGGAGGCTTTCAGCAGGTACATCACTTGCAACTATCGGACCACAAAGCCTATCAAAGCCCTTCGGAAGCACTCCAGCAGAATCTCTTTCAGAAGCTCTGTGGCAGAAAACTCCAAGCTCTTTGTCATGCATGGGATGAGAAATGGGATTAACCCCATTATGTACCAGAGCCCAATGAGGCTGAGAAGCTCCCCCATCCAAGCATCATCAGCCATTCTGCTGGACACACTGCTGCTCACAGAGAACGAAGTTGATAAAACTGAAGAACAAGTCAGCTACGTATAGTGGAATGGCAGCCAAGTCCATATCATAATATTACTGTATGTATTATTCTAGGTAACTGTGCTATAAGAGGGTATAAATACTATTGTTTTCTGTTATTTATGCAAGCAATATCTTATAAATTTATATTAATTCTTCTTCTCCAAAGTCTCCTCTACTTTAACCCCAATCTCATGGTGGCAACCACAACTTAATTCCATCATAAATGACTAATGCAGAACTGTAGCCTATAAGAAGAGGGGAAATAAATAAAAGCTACATCAATTTGAGTATCTGACTTCAGTGATCATCTTCAGTCTTTTCAAAGTACACTTCTATTAAAAAAAAAAAAAGCATCTCTATGCAAGCACTCCTTTAACAATTCATTCTGGAAAGAAGAGAGCCCTCTGGAAACTGATGCCCTATGATGGAATCAGCAGAGGGATACAAGCTTGCTCATTTTAATCTAATTTCACCTTTACTCATTGTAAGCAAAACAGCACACAAGCTCAATGCATTGCCTCCTACCAACAGGCTCCTCTACTGAGACTGATAGCCAAATATGAATTTGTCTTGTTCTCCAAGGGTATGTGTAACACAAGCAGAATCACTCCAGAGATCAAAATATATGTATATGCTCATTCCACAAGGGGTAAAAATGGTTCTTAGCAGGGTGAGAAAAAAATTCCATGTACTGAAATGATCCCTTTGTGGTTTTATTGTAGCGGTGGGCAGAATATCTTACACACCTACATCTCTGTTACTCTCACATACAAATAAGGCTGGTATTGTCAGATTTGTCACAGAAACCTGCCCTTTCTTCTTTTCATACTAGGAAAATGAGAGCATTTAGCCAAAATAGGACAATACCACATCAGTGATCAGGAGTAAAACAGGACAGCCAGTGCCTGAACATCCCTTAAATTAATATGAACAAGCTTCTTTATTTTATGGCCATTGGAACTTCAGTGAAAGCCTTTCTGCATCCAATATAGTTAACACAATGTAGAAAAAAAATCATAGCTAGGTTATTTTCAATTAACTTGAAAATAATAGCAAGTGTTTAAGAGACAGCAGAGACAACAGTACTGTCTAGGCCTGCACACATTCACAGATTAGTTTAGGTCAAAATAATTTTGTTTGGACTAATGGCATAAAATTGCACATCCCAATCTGCACTCTCTCCAACATGCTCAAGCCTTCCACCAGAGCACAAAATTCATAGAGAGAATCACACTGTATAAGCTACCACAGTCTGTCATCTGGGAAACTGGGAGCTTCTAACAGTTCCACCCTATTTCTCTCGGGGAAAGGGAAACTGGATTTCCCCAAAATACTGGAATTCTTACAGTAAACATCCAGCTCACTGTTTTTTTGATAGTTTCCATTTACAGTAAAATTACAGTAATTTGCCTTCTTGTGTCATGTGTCCCACCCCAGCTGCTTTAGAATATGCTCTGTTTTTATTCCTCTTTCATCAATCTTTGTTTAAGAGGATGCTGTAGTTCAAAGCCAGAATTGAAGGACTGCTATAGGTGTGAAAGATGCCTACA
The DNA here is from genome assembly GCA_024611195.1 of Ceyx melanurus. Lineage (NCBI taxonomy): Eukaryota > Metazoa > Chordata > Aves > Coraciiformes > Alcedinidae > Ceyx > Ceyx melanurus. The sequence continues at coordinate 27,985 of JANHGL010007236.1, read as the reverse complement.
TCTAAAATTATATGAGAATCAAAACAGATTAAGCTCAAGGGAGAAGGAATTAAACTCAAATAACCCTATGACTTCCAGGTATTTAGCTGAAAATATCACAGCCGAATGTCTCCTTTAACCTAAAGGGGCACTCTGGAACCCTGTAAAATTGCAATTACATCCATGCACAGAGTGATCATAGTAAGAAAATAAAAGCATCATTTGCAGCGCAGGAACCAGCCCTGAATGAGAACACCAAGAGGCGAACAGGCACAGCACCATTCTTGAGGGGGTCTTTCCCAGCAGCCAGAGAATAAGCAGCAGTGATGTTTGAAAACTTGCTTGCTACTTAAACAAATCCACGTTCTTCAACAAAAAACTACTCATGCAGAAGGCAGCAATCATCTGCTTTCAGCAGCAACTTAATTTTTCCTCTTTCCAGCAGGAAAATCACAGCTGGCTCACAGCATCTGGAAAGAGCATGAGGTTAACAGCTCTCTTCTGCCTTACCCCATTCTTGCACAGCTGTCAGCTTGCAATGAGCAATGACACAAGGAGCAATTTGCCTCAAGTGTCCCACAAAGAATGATTCCAAGGCCAGGAAATAATCCTTGAAAAAGTCTCACCCAGCAAAGATATATTTTGTCAAGCCAACATACGATTTTTTTAGTAACCATAAATAGAAGCTCAACATGTTCCAGTTACAGAATTTAGTCAGCAACAGAAAACCTCAGTCGAAAGGACTAGTGACTAATCAAAAACCTAGTCTTCCTAAGGAGAAAGGAAATGTCTCTGTAGAGAAACATATAATCAAGAAAACATACAGACTCCATTTCACACACTAAGCATAGAAAGAAATTGCTTGTCCACTAGCAAAGCAAACAAGCTAAGAACTCAGGTACCAGTCTTGGAAAGCTTGGAAAGATGGACAAAGAGAAAAGAAGGATGAAAAGAAGGTGCAGAACTATGAAATAAAAAGATAACGGATCACAGAGATCTTGTTTTAGCAACTGTATCTACAAGATAAATCAACAGATTTAAACAAAGAAAATACTGTCATTAGCAGGACAGGACTGAAAATAAGTGTTACTGCACGTTAGTTTAAAAAAAGCACAAGTTTGTTGTATGGTAACTAAAGGACAACACTGCCCATGTGGTACTGACAAGAGAGACAGGAGGCTCAGAATGACATCCATGAGCACCACCTCTAAGGAACACAAATATATAAAATATATTTTCATGTGTTGGCTGTGAAGTGAGAGTATTTTTATAGCTTCCAGCTTCCTTCATAAAGATAGAAACCTAAATAATAATTGATAAAAGATTCTGGAATCATGTGCTAGCAGAACAAAAGACCCTTCTTCAAGAGAAAGGAGCCGTGCATTTCCCATGTAACAAAAAAAAAACAACAAACCAAGCAACCAAGCAAAGGTATTCATTTCTCTGGAGCAAAATACTCTCAATTCTTTCGGAATCTGGCCCATGCCAAAACAACCCCCTGGCCAGCTCTGTGGCCTTTATATACTGCATAAAATAACAACTTAAACAGTCCAACTTTAGTTCAACTTTCCTCATTACCACAGAAAATTCTATCTGGTATGTTTCATTTCTTTTTTGAAGTGCTAGAGAAGCAAGACAGAGAAAAGTCAAAGCTAAGATGGAACATACCAACACTATGGGTAAGAAACACCTTTTAGAAGAACAATGAACAAGTATGTTTTGGATTTTTTTTTGTTTAATTATTTAAAATACATTAGGAGATAGTCAATATTCTGGCTGCCTAATTAAAAATTACAGCATAAACATAAGGACCACTTATATTCACCTCAGCAGTCGTGCAGAGAGGAAAATATGAAGTTTGGTGCCTAACAGACTGAATGCCCTGAAATGCAAATAATCCCCCCACCCCAAACAAGACAACAACAAAAAGCAAACCAACCAAAAATAAACCAACCAAAAAAACCACCCCAAAACCAACAAAAAAGCTCAAAAAACCAAACAAACAAAAAAATCATGCAAAAAAACCCCTAATCAAAACCCAAACAACAATCACCAGATAAAACCAAGGAAACCCAACTCAAATCTCAACCTTTAAGCCACCCCAGAAAACTGGGAAGAAAGGAATTCAAATCACCTCAACTGTAGTGATATCAAACACATTTCACATGGCCAGTCCCAAACCATCTGGGGTTCTATAAGCCATAAGGCTTTAAGTCCAGATTCTATCAGAAAACTTTTAGGCAGACAGAAAAATTTATTCATCACTTGTATTCTCCAAGTGTAAAACTCTTTCCAACCACATCACACTTGGCCACACTATTATCAATTTTCAAATACATAGAAATACAGTTTAAAAAAAATCCTGTTTTAAGCAGAAGTCAAAGAACTGAGAAGAGAGACTGATGCTATAAAGCTTGTCACTGGCATACAATAGACACACTGCTATTATTATGGTACTTCACAGAAAAATGTAATTTTCCTGCACCATTTTCTTAATGTGGAAAAATCCACAGTGCTGCAAGCTAGTATGAGAAACATTACTCCCTTAAATCTTTCCCTGAGCTGTCACATGTAACATCAGCCATAAAAGGTGAAGTAATGCAAGCACAATAAACCTCCTAAAGGCAAACAGAACCATCAACATGGCAACAACAATCAGGAGAGAAGGAACTTCCATATTTCTGCTTTGGCACTTTGCAGCTGGAGAAAATAAGTGTGTCCCATGGGAATGGCCACTGACAGTAAGCACCATGATGTCAAAGAAAGGCTTTTGCCCTGCATAATAGGAGAGGAAGCTCCTTCATTATTAAATAGGAAGCTAGTTACAAAAATAGGAAAGATGTCTTACTGAAATGTTCATTTTTACTCTTATTTTTAATAATTCATGTCAAATTATTTGTCTAGCTGCTTCTAAGATTTCTGGCATTTAGGTATCAAGGTTCTTTGCAATCTCTGAAAAAAATCATGCTTTCAAAAATTAGGAGCTTCTTCCTCACCAAAGGCTCATCTTTACAAATGCTCAAGACAGGTGACTGCAACTCATTTTTAAAATTAATTAAACCATGCACAACAAACGAGCCTTTTATTCTGCAGGATGTACATCAATATTGCCTAATTAAATCCAACAGGAAAGTTTTGTCATAGAAAAATAATTCTGCTTCATTTAAAGGCTCAAAGAATCTCAGCTTTTTTTATTACTTCATTTCAAACTTCAGTTGTTGAACAGTAATTTTAAAGCAACTTCAAGAATTTGGTCAGACAACCAATTTAGCTAGAAATTGCACTGCTTACAATTAATTACTCAGCCTTAGTGGGCATAATCTGAGAAACTGAAGATATTTTTCTGGAATTAGAGGTGTAGGTGAGAACATACTAGACTGGCTTCTCTCACTCTTCTCTCACACACTGTGATTTAGTGATCTGAAAATATATGCAAGCTTATAAGCTTATTTTAGGCACTATAGGCAGTATTTTTTTGGCTTTAAAGAAGCAAAGTGATGTCCTGATGGAACACTTTTAAGTTTTCAGCAGGTACAAGCTAGGCTGAAAAAATTATCTCAGATTTAAACAATCATGTTAATTTACTTATCTGTGTAGAGATTCCAGTTTACAGTAGGAAGTTAAAACACAGAGATTTTTCAAAAGCTCAAGTGATATAAGGCTCTGAGCCTTGTATCTCATACATACAAATAGTCTAGAACAAAAATAAAACAATAGCAGGGAAAGAATTAGTGCAAGACATCTTTGCACAAATACAACAATTGTTTCAAACAATACACAATCTGATTGTACTGATAAAGTTTTCATTAGAAAACTATTGCCAGAGATGCCAAGGGACTTCTCCAAAGCACTACAGTTTGGTCAGTGAAGACACCAAATGTTCCCAGTTTTCATACCTGCAGATAAAGGTATTTTCAAATCCCAAAATGAAAGTCTGAGGCTTCTTCTGATGATGGTATTATTTCTGTTACTATTAACCATCACTGAAAGGAACCCTCATTCTCTTCCCCCAGGAAGCCTGAATATGGCAAAGATAAAATAAGTTGGAGGGTAACCAAAACCCCTTTAATCCTTGCTACACAAGAATTAACAAGCAGGTAAGTTTCACTAAATTTCTCTTTTTCGCAATGAATACACTAAAAAAGTCACATGTACACATCACATTTGAATGCCATGTTAGCCTCATACTCCATTACTCATAGAATCACAGAATGATTTGGCTGGAAGAGACCTTCAATATCATCAAGTCCAACCATTAACCCTACACTGCCAAGTGTACTGCACTCAGATCTGCCATCTGCCTAGTGGACACAGGTAGGCTGTAGGAGTTAACCAAAACAAACTGTCAAAGTCTTCCTAGAAAAAAATCCAAGTATCTGATCTGTGTTTGCTCTAAAATAAATAGATAGCATTAAAATATCAAAGGCTATGTAAACACAAAGAATACAAAAGGAGGAAACATTACTATTTCACTTGCATCATCCCAAGACCAGGACTGAACAGAAGCCATGCCGAGTTCCCCATGTTGGCAGCCTACACTTACCAGACCAGACTACCTCTTCCTTCTGGGACTCTCCAGAGGCTGCATTGTCCTCTCTCCTGCACTTTTTCCAATGGCCCTGTATCCAGGCAGAAGCAGCATCCCACAGCTTCAGCTCTACTTCCCTACTTCTAAATGCTAGAAGAGCATTAAACCTTTCTAGTTCATGCTTTCAAGCACTGCTGCACCCCACAGTGATGAAGTCTTCTCCCTAACCAGAGTTGTTATAGCTATAAAACACCTACATCTTCATTTCATATA
>JANHGL010007236.1:0-23105 GCA_024611195.1 Ceyx melanurus | reverse complement strand
GCACCCCACAGTGATGAAGTCTTCTCCCTAACCAGAGTTGTTATAGCTATAAAACACCTACATCTTCATTTCATATATAAAGTGTTTAGACACACTGGAGCACTATATGTACTGATAAAGAGCAGTATAAAATGAAATCTACCAATTTTACCTCACTCTGCATTATGAGCAAAGATCCATTAATAATTTCTTCAAAAATTAAGATTGTTTTAAAAAGTAAAACACTTTGAATTTATTGTGTTTTCCACCTTGCTGTAATAGTCTTAAAAAAAGAAAAAAGCTGACCAGAAATCACAAGCACTTTAAATGCTGTTTTCCAACAGCCACTATAAATATTTTATAAAACACTTCAGTAGAAAGTACAAATATATAAACATCAACAATAGGGTAGGTTTGCTATCTATGATCCCAGGCCAATTTATCAGGAGTGGGAGACACAGTATCCAAGTCAATATATCACTTCTCTCCTTACTATTTCCCAGTCCAGCTTCTTGTACAGCTCTGCATCCACACTGCAATCTCAAAACATCTCAGCTTAAAAATGGCAGAGGCATGAATAAAATAACCTTTTAAGTAAAAGTGTCTCTTCTGAGAGGTGGTCATTTTAAAAGAAGCAAAGGTATCAAAAGCCCCAGGGTTTTAGGCCATAATAATGTGACTGTTTTGCCAGTTGTGACAAGGAAGAACAGAGGAGGCCGTTTTGAAACAATACTCTTGTAGCAGATAACTTTCTGATTATTTAATACAGATGCGTGAAAATTAATTGCAAAATACATTACTAGTACCTATGTGCTAGTTATGTATTTCTTCTAGAGGGGAAGAAAAGCCCTATCAAGTCCCAGAGCCAGCAAGCCACAGACCTTGCTGAGCAATTACAGTTGGTGATGCTGTTTGCAGATGCAAAAATTTCATTAATTTTTCACCTTTCCTCCAGGCAACAAAGAAGAAAACTCTGGAAAGTGACTTTTAACTTTAAGTTATCTGAGAAGATAAAAGGTATTGCAGTTACAAAAACCACCAACTGATACTAATTTAAAGAAAGTGGTAAGTACAGACTGTTTTCACTTGCTAAGTTAATGAATATAGAAATTCTCCCCAGACATGACATGCTAACAAAAGTACTGAATGCTCTAAGTGGGTAATTTGGTATCTTTCATAACACTACAAAATTTAATGTTGCAATTCTTGGGCAAAACTGAGTAACCTAGACTAGAACATCCTATCTAAGGCTTGATTCATTGATTTTGAATAATGAAGTAGACACACACATTCTTCTTTCGGCTTTCCTAGTAATTACAAAGTATACCAAAGTAAAAAGAAAAAAAAAAAGTGTGCTTAAAAAAAAAATAAATCTTCAAGTTAAAGACAAACCAAGCTGTGCTTTTGGACATATGCAGGGTTGCATGTATGTGCTAGCAAGGAACACTCACGGATGTAAACAAGGGCAGAGAAGTCTTACAGAATGTTCTGCTGTGCAAACATATTATCTAAAATTAGCTGGCTTTGGGATATTTATGACACTTTAAGTTTAAATCCAAGAGGAAGAACATTTATTCACAGATATCTGTAACAAAAAGAATAAACAAACTAAGTATCTATGACACAAAGTGAATTTGAGAGCTCTAGCTTTGCCATGTTCACCAGCGGTGCTTTTAAGGAAATTGCCACCCCCTGATTGTTCAACCCCCACCCTTACATGGATTTTAATATCCCTAGAGGGGGAAGAGACAGAAGCCCAAGTACATGCATACTCCTGCTGCTGCAGCGTACCACCCAGCTGATAAACTTAGACCTCCAGCATATTCAACCCTGCAGTAATTACATGAATTCCCCAAGAAAAATGTAGACTGCATTAAAAAAAAAAATTCTTTTTTTTCAACTTCACAGCTCCTTTTCTAGAACCATATATGAAGAATTCAGTGAGACCTCACGGAAGTATCAGTCATGTTCCTTCACCTAAAACAAGATTACTTTCTGAGGCTTAGGGCACTGTGCTACAGAAGGCTCACCAAGCATTACCAAACACACAGTTCAAAAGCTCTGTACCTCACAGCTGGCAATCACTGACTCTTACCCCATTTCAATGCTGCATTAGGGAACTTTAAAACAAGCAAATCCAGTTAGACTTATGAGGAAAGGCTGAGAGACCTGGGGCTGTTTAGAGTGGAGAAGTCTGGAAGGGGATATTATGAATGTTTACAAATATTTGAAGGGTGGGTGTCAAGTAGAAGGGGCCAGCAGGCTCTTTTCAGTGCTGCTCTGTGATGGCACAAGAGGCAATGGTCACAGTTTGGAACACAGAAGTTCCATCTCAACATGAGGAAAAACTTCTTTACTGTGAGGGTGACAGAGCCTGGAACAGGCTGCTCAGAGAGGTCGTGGACTCTCCTTCTCTGAAGACTTCCAAAACCCACCTGGATCTGTTCCTTTGTGGTCTGCCCTGAGTGATCCTGCTCTAGCAGAGGGATTGACTTGATCTCTAGAGGCCCCTTCCAATCTCTACCATTCTATGACTCCATAAATTCACAAAAAAAAAAGTCTTAAGAAAGAGATGACATTTTAGTCATGAAATCTGACCAAGTCACAGTCCACTTGCTCTTTATGTCTAAGTCTCCTCATGCGTGCCAGCAGCATTGAGATGGGACAGGGCACACAACTCCTGCTAATGCAATTTCAGGAAGCAGGAGAGGTAAACATTTAAAATAAACCCCAAAACAACAGCATCACTACACTGATGGACAATATTTCTTTCCCAGAATTGAAACACTGCTCTTGGTTTATAACTAGAGACAGTAACTCAGGAGGTAATCTGTGGGGTCCTCTAAGCAGAAAACCCGTTCCATCACTGCATATGAAAGCAGAGATTGGGCTAGACAAACCAAGAGCTCCCTCCAGAACAGTGTCTTAAAGCAAAGCTACTGATAGTATATTTTGTAAAGGTTATCAAGTGAAAAGTGTTACCAACTACAAATGACTAGCACAAGCCTTTTGCATCCAGAATCCAGTGATAAGCAGCTAAAATGTTTTAGTCCTTTGCTACCAAATAAGGCAAATGCTGGAATTTACAAGGAAATGTTCCTTCCTATTGTGCAAGCAGGTTTTGAACTGTACCCCTCCAGAAAGAGAGGGGCAGGGTAAGATCTGAAACACAGCAGAACAGGTGAAAGAGTCAAAAATGATGCCACTAATTTCCTCCTTGCTGGATATAGAGAGAACAGGCTCAAAACTATCTTGCTCCAAGAAGATGCCAGCACATGGTAAAAGGTTTAGCTCAAAGCCTTGAAAGCTTCTCATTTTGTTAGGAACTATCAATATCCAATTATCTTTTGCATTTGTTGAAAAGAAAAATTACATTGAAATCAGAGATCAAAAGTGCTTTGGCACAACCTGTTTGGAAAAAAAAGATGCCACGAACTATGGAAAGCTTGCATTGAATTTTCCTTCTGTACATAGCTGCAGGAGCCAGTCACACTGAGCCTTTGGCTTCAGGACAGACACAGATCCCTGTGCAGAAAGGAACAATCTGTGCTCAAGGAAAGCAACAGAGCAGAAGATCTTGGGGGACGCCTGCTGCCCACAAGGGGAATTCAGTCTATTTGTAAACTACATTTAATTGCAGCCAGAATATGTTTTGGATAAACTGGAATGGAGTAATTTTTACATGAGCAACAACTTAGTTAATCACAAGGTTAATTGACTGGTCATAGCAGTAACCCAGTTTATTAATACCATCTTTAAGCACTTATGCTTTTAAGGATGCATTTACAGACCATTAACCCAAAGAAGATGTGAATAAATATTTTAAACTACAGTCCCACACCCATGTCTGCTCTACCTCCTCTCAGACACACTCAAAAGCTGCAGCTTGGCTCAGCACTCAGATTACACAGACTGCTGTATGAACAGATGAGGTGTTCTCCTTAGGGAGTCTTCTAATTCCCCAAACTAATAAAAAAAAACCAAACCACAAACCAAAAAGCAACAGAAAACAAACACCTCTTACCTGAGGAACTACAAAGTGCTACAAAATACCAGTTCAGTAACAAATTTCACTTCAAAGAACCAAAGCAAGCATCATGACTATTTTGTGATGGGCTTACTTCACCACAGTGTTAAACCCAGCAGACTGGGCTTAACAGTGGAAAAAAACCAAAGACTATTTCAACATCCTTGTTCATGTTATTTTTACATGAAAAAATACACAACCTCCGGGAACATTTTAGATAGCAATAAAGCAGATATATTTGAGTACTGCAGCCTTTAAGAGGCCTGGCACAAGCACTGTATATTTGATTTTTAATTAACTCTCAATCCTACAAATATTAATTTCTCATTCTATTTGTGAACTTCATTTAACTCTATTTAGACAATTAAGTCATAAGTTCAGAAAAAGGGTCATTAAGTATCTCCTGAACATTAAGGAAGGCTTCTAATTCTGAATCAAGTTTTATTCTCTCCCAGTGTTTTAACTTTTCAATCAAGTCATTTAGTGAAAGCAATAGCATACATGGTTCCTGAAAGTGTAACACACATCAAATTGAAGGCTGGACAAGTGAGCAAGGAAGATGCTGTACCTGAACAGAATGAAACCCAGCGACTCAACAGCTGCCCGCCTCACATCATCATTCACATCACTCACCTACAAAAGGAAAAACAGGACATTCAGAATATAGTTACAACACTTGAGGACTCTGCAACATTTCAAGATGCATGTCAAGAACACATATTAGTCAAGAAGACAGGATTACAGAGAAAGAAAGTCTTAGCTGAAACAGCCTCACCCTTATTCAGACACTGTGACTACAGATCTACCAAAGAGAGGGCAGACCTCACCTTTTACAGCATGTTTCTTCCCCAGCCCATCATTACACAGACTATTCACTGCAAACTCGTTACCAATTTCTCAAGGATCATGTTTAATTTCTTAATAGGTACATTTTTTGTGATATGAAATTGAATACTCTAATGAAATTCTATTTATCCTAATGTCAGAAGACCCTGTTATTTCTATGCATAGGATTAAGGAAAACTTACATCACTTCACAATCTCAGATTTGGACCAGAACATTAACTCTGTAGACACAAAGCCTGTCAAAGCCATGAGCTTACTCCCTCACCACAACTTTCTTGCTATGTGCTCCTAAGCCCAGGGTACTCACAGCCACATGCAGGAGGCGCCTGATAGCTTTGTTGTTCCCCGAGCCACAGTAGGCCATGGCCACAGTGTACATGCCGGAACGACGAAGAATGGGGTCCTGGAAGGGAAAGCACCAATATTTAACAACCATCCAAACAGGGGCTCTGCAAGTCTGACCTGAAATCTCTTCTACTTCTGGCCTGGAATCTGCAAACAGGTTGCCTCACTGCCTAGCTGTTCATTTACTCTGAGTAACAGGACAATCACCAAAGCAGGGTTGTCAGTACCAGTTTCAGAGGGATGGGAAGCTGCTGTGTCACAAGCTGCCAGACAGAGTATCTGGCAGATGCGTCATTCTGCTTCTTATTCATTATCTGATATTGACCACTACTGGATCCTTGAAAATGACCCACCTACAGAAAATCTCATCTGTTTCTAACCATTATACCCTGTTCTATTCCTTTTTGCTATTCACTGGACTATGGAGACTAAGTATGAGGCTGAAGAAACAGCCTCATTCATAATCATCTACACACTGGCCTTCTTTTTTTTGAGTATTTTTGAGTGAAGCAACCTGTGCAGCTTCAGGCCTATGTAAGAACATCCCTGGTTCAAAACAGCCAACCCCAGTAGCTGGAGATTTCACAAAAGGACAGGAAGGTCAGCTGCATAACAGAAGGGTCAGGGATTAACTCAAAGCTAAACTTACCTTATCTCTGCAGAGACTCTCAATGAGGGCATCTGCCTCCTCCATCCTCCCATACATGACCAGAGCGATTCCAACCGCAAGGCCTCGTAAAATCTTTTCATGCTGGGTTTCCTGGGCATAGCCAACCATGTCCTCAATAGCCTGAGCATTTTTAGATCCCAGCATAACCAATCCCAGTGCCAGGCCAGCTGCCTCACCTGCACAGCACAGAAAAACAAAAGCAAAAATCAAGCAAATTCTGTTCCTCAAAGCAGTAAATATTGTATCTAGAGAATCATACAAGATGTAGGCCAACAGATCTCTCCTGGACACCGCTGTGCTCAGCAGTGTCATTATTCATGGCTAAATGTGCTTGCAATAACAACCTACCAGCCACAACTTAGTGCTTCTTCCTACCATGTTCAATTTTCTCTATCTTGGGCCAAGAGCTGCAGAGAGAATTCTGTGCACCCCTGCAATGTAGCAGTAACCCCCACAAGCTTCTCCAAAACTATCTCTCAACTAAAAAAGGCACATGGCTCTGGAGATCAACCACACTAAATAAAAAGTGTATGACAAAGAAAATAGAGTCAAATAAGGAACTGTTTAAAGACCTAGCATGTCTTGTCAATATTTGGCATAGTGCCACAGACTAGTCCTGACTGGACCTCTGAACATTACTGCCACAACTGAAGAACCACACTGATCAGGAAAAGGTCAGTAAATAAAACACAGCTAAGGCAACCTAGAAGTGCACTGTGCTTCTAACAGACTATCAGAAAAAAACCACACACACCAAAAACCCCAGGTGCCTGATAAACACCTCAGATGGCTATTTGCTCTGAAAGCAGAACATTTACCTGTCACTGCATCATCCTGGTACAGATTTGTTTTCAGCAGGTCGTACACATCTTGACGTGCTGTCCCCATGGCAGCCAGACCCAGACCCAGGCTGCCACCGTGTCGGACGATCTACAGCACATACAAGTTCAGTCATCAAAAAACAGGGAACAATATGGCTTCAGCTGAAGCAGATATCTTTCCATCAATATAAAAGCTGCAAACTTTTAGCCCCAAACCACCCAAAACGATCCTTTGACCTGGTAGAAATACCACTTTCACCATCTCAGGCAGTAACTCTAATGAAAGAGGCAGAAAATACAATATAAATGACAGTTAAAAACCCCATAAACAAGTATCAGAAGCTTTACACACAGCACAAGAGACTTTCTAGTAACCTTAAAGTGTTTTTCCCCACTGAGTGATTTATGTAGAACCATAAATTGCTGCCACGTGTAAAAATTGCTGCACAGTAATTACAATAGAATTGAATAGAAAGGTAAATCAGTAACCACTTGAACAGTCTACATCCTCTTTTGTTCTAAGAAGAGACACAGGAAAGGTGGCATTTTGTCAATAACACAAGAGGGATCTGTTCACAGAATTTCTGAAATAGTCTGAAATTTCACAGAGAAGGGAACACACTGGAAAAATACTAATCTATTCCTAAACTGAAAAGATACTTCTATAGAGGTCTACAGAGAGTAAGTGGTGAAGAAAAACACTTCATGTTGTACAAGATGCACTAAACATACAGGGCAGCAGAAGTGTTTTACTTATTGCTTTGACAGCTAAGGCATCAGCAATAGCAGTGTGGGAACACTACAGGCCCACTAACAAAACAGGGTTGATATACAAGTAGGAAGAAAGATAGATTCACTGTCAAATATGCAAGAAATTCCTAAAAATCCTTCCTAAACCTTGAGCAATAGGGTTTGTTTTAGCAAAATTGTTAAAACCAAGCTTTACACTTAAGGCCCACGGGATGTGAAAGCATCACTCTACTGCCATGGTCTTAGTTACCTCTAACCCCCACTTCTACACCAGCTAGCACCATTCTGGATATTCCCAACAAAACAAACGTTAATAACTGAACCCAGTACATACATCATTGCTGGCATTCTTCAGCTGGTTCAGCAAGTAGTCAATGATGTCCCCACCATGGTTAGCATGAATGAGACCCAAGGCATAGAGACCTCCACCTTCCTGGTAGGCTGACCCTGGAGAGGTGTCCTTGGGTAGGTACGTGGCCATTAGCTGTAAGGCTTCTTTTTCATGACCCTGTATGTCCAAAGTTGAGCAGCAAGGGAAGACAGTAGGAAGTGAAATGTGAGAAAAGACTGGATGCGAACATTTCACATGAATATTTAAACAGCTCAGGAGAAAAGATGTTATAGTCATTGCTTTCTCCATGAAAATCAGCCTTTTAGTGATGCCTAATCAGCAAAGAATCTTTCTGTGCTGAGGTTTTACTAACCATAGTACACGAGTATTCATCAATCACTTGGTCACTGATCTAAACCAGGGCAAATCTGGCCTGAAGCTACTCTAGAATTCATTAACTACAGCATTTTCATGCTCAATTACAAAGGCTTCTTGCCATTTCAAAACAGCTTTAAATAAGCCTTCCTGTGAATGAATTTGAAGCAAATGACCACTACTTAGATGACCAAATTAAAAAACTTAGTACAGAAAGGACTCTGATTCTGTCCCCAGACCACTTCAGAATTATACACCTGCAATTTTAACAGCTACAAACTATTGATTCTGTTCAATTCACAAAGGAAGCGAAGACCCAGGAAGAAGGTTCTCTCCTTGAGCCACGTTCCCCACCACCACCCTTTGGATGCTCAGCAAAATGTGCCATAAATTACACTGGCTGTGAGAGATGGACTCTATAAAGTACAGCTTTTCTTTAGTGCAAAGACACAAACTGTTACAGCTGTGACTTGCACTAGCCTAGATAAACTGGGATGCACGCACCATTCAGAATCTCCATTTCAGTGTTTTCAGTGCTCACCAGTCAAGCTTTTATATTGAACAGAAGGAAATGAATGCAGTGTTACCTTGTGTATAACACCCAAGCTGGCAGTAGCAGTAAACTTGGCCCAGTTAGTAGCCCTGGCCAGCCACTCCAAATTGTCTCTGGAAGATAGAAAGAGAAAGGTTATACCAAGTTTTTCCTACAGCCCATTTCTCATCTTGCAAGCAGGGTCTCACAGTACTACAGACTGCTTTCAAACAGAAAGCAGCTTCAAAAGGCAAGAAGGCTAATGACATTTTGATTTTGCATCAATCTTTCCTTCATCAGCCCTGATTTTTGGCTTGTCATAGTCAACCTCCTAGATACTGGTGACCACAGCAAAAGATGGAAGAGCAACACCTAAACATATAGCCCATCAATTCTCTTGGAGAAACTCTAGCAGAGTTTCTAGAGCTTTCCTCAAGTCCCTGGTAAGGACAGCTCTGACATTTCCCTTCCAAGAGTCATTCAGCACTGTCAGTCTCCACCAAGAAAGAGAAATAATTTCAGAAATTCTCCAACTGGTAAAAAAAGAAAATGGAAATTCCAGGTCTCCTCCCTCCAAACTGCCTGTATGATAGCTTAGCAGTCAAAGCCAGTTTGTGAGGATAAAGGAAACAATTCCATCTTCTTCCCTCCGCCATCACATCGGTTTCAGAGACTTTGTTCATTCTTCTCTAAGCCCATCAGAGTTCCGCAGTGACCCCTTTGGAAGCATCAAGCTAAGCAGGCCAACAACGCTGTTCAAACACCTCAAAAGACACTGAAGGTTCCTTGCTGTAGAGTTACCTAAGGAACTGGTCACTGGTGGTACCACAGTGCATGAAGGAGTTGGCTATAACCGTGGCTGTGTGACACACTGAGTTCCGCACCGCATCCTGAAAGAACAAAAACATCCAGTATCACCAGTCAGAAGATAAGGCCGAGGTCCTTGGCATGCCTGCCAGTGCACTACAACAATGGACTGCAATTACACCCAATTTAACTAGCAATTTCCCTTTAATCAAACTTAATAGATTGTTAATACATTCTAATATATCCTGAACCCATCTTCCCAGTGCAAACCAATCCCTGTCAGAGATGTGATTACTTCAATTGCAGTTTAACTGGAAATCCCCCCCCACCACTTTGGGTTCCCAGAACTGAGCCCTGCAGAGCGTTGTCAAGCCATCCCTGGAACACTACACAGAAGCACTGCCAAGCACTTAAGCACACGATGGAAAAGATTTTCCAATACATTAGAAGTACCTCCTGAAATAGAAGAACCCACTGACAAGCATCCCCTATCATTCTAGCTGATGATTTCACAAACAAAAGCTTCTCCTAGGGTTCCTAATAATCATTTAGCTTAAGAAAATCTTAATTTACTGGTAAGTTTTCAATAGCCCACCCTTAAATAACACCTTCCAAAACAAAACCAGTTATTCGATTCACTAGCACTGCCTACATTAAGTATCTGATCAGTTTGGTCTTCAACGTGGAATTAGACTCAGAGCACATATCAGAATTTCTTTAGCCCAGATGAAGGTGTGGTCTCAAGGGCAGGACTGTCTATCTAATTGACCAGATGGAAAACAAACCCACCAAAAAATAGGAGGGAGAACCGGATTTGTTTCTATAACCAATCAGCAAAAAATCCCAAACCCCACACTAGCTTAAACTGACACAGTTTGACTGTGTGAGCCCTTTGGGTGAAATCAGCTCCTCTTCAGTCCCAGAGGTTCTAGGCATAAATGTTCATTGATCATGATTAAAACACAGACTCATATTCTCAAAATCCAGGGAGATTATGCTAAAATATAAGGTGAGTTTCTAAAATAATAGCTATGTGGTCAAAACACAGGAAAAATTAGATTAATCCAAGACAATGATATCTAACAGTCTCTTACCTTTGTGTTTTTGAGGATCATGAGGTCTGTATTGTTGTTTCGTATTAAAAATTGCAGATGCAACTCAATGGCCATTTCCCCACTTAAAATTTTAATCATTTTTGAGATCTGGTCCTTAGGCTCTGGGTTCTTCACATGCAAGCAAAAAGAAAAAAACATGAGAATCCAGATATGGCTCTGTTAATATATAGCTCATGAGAAGCCACCCTAGTATGCTGCCATGACCACATTCCAAAATCTATCAGGTTTTAGGACTAAAAGGACATTGTTTCTGCCCTTGCTGCACAAGCCCAAACCTCCCTTTGTGCACAACAGTGAAGGTGGGAGAAGAGACTGTTTGAAATGTATTCTTTCATTGAAAGAAAAAGGATATGAGTGACATCTGCTATTCTGCAAGCTGCTGCTCGGCCTGACAGATACAATGAGTCTCCTGCAATAGGCAGCCACTTTTACAAATGAGAACCTGTATTTCCATGGAAGTTTTAATGGAGAGGACCACAAAGCCACAACACTTTGCATGGCCCTGATGAACTGCAGCATCATTCTTGTGAGCTACAGACTTTATTCAGAACAATTTCTAGTAGAACTAGGAATGTCCAAATAAATTAATCTTCCAAAACATTTTGAGAAAGCCTCCTCCTTCAAGATGGAACACTTTCCACAGATTAAGTTCCACGTGAAGTTCCTTCTGAGCAGGGTGAAAAGTACACTGGAGCTCTTTGTACTGATATTGTTAGCTGGTTAGAGACCAGTCAAGTGTAAGTAGTTCAGCCCTTAAACTAATCCCTTCAATTATTTCTTTGTAGTCAGCATTCTGTATTGTGGAAGATTAAGATTAAGCACAAGAAAATTTCTGTCCACAAAGATTGTTTTTATGTACTTGCTCCTTGGCACAGTCAGCAAAGCAAATGCAGCAGAAACTGATTCAAGACACCTTTCCTGCATAAAACCAGTGTTTACAGGTTTCTTGGGGGAAGCAAGAAACTCAAACCCTTTTGTTTTCCTTGGAAAATCATTTAAAGAAAACACTTCTGTTTGCCTTTGATGAAATTTTCAGTGATCTGCAAGAATCTCTCAGAGATTCCCAAGTCTAGTTTGTAAACATGCATCATGGGGAAAAAGAAAAAAACTAATCAAAACAACTTGTCTTGTGCTTTACTTTCCTAAGCACTAGAAGCATCAGAATGGCATCAGCTACTCTACATGCTGAAATGCAATTGTATGTTCGTGTTAGAAATGTACTTGGAAATTAAGAAAAACTGAATAAAAACATTTAAAACCAGCTATCCCAGCAACATAGACAGCATGCCAGCCAGAGGGAACACCTTCCTCCTTCATGGAGGACATGTTACATCAGCATCCCCTCCTGCCATTCCTGCAGAACAGCATCAGTCAGAACTACAGCTGGATTTCAGAAGGAGAAGGAAAAAAAAAAAAGGTATCAAACAGTTTAACCAGCTGAGGTTCTCAGGAGCAGACAAATTTGAGGCCCTTTCTTCTGGAATGAGTTAAGTTACTTCAATACAAACAAAAAGCAAATATGTGAGGCAGGTTCTCCTGGCTTCTTTTTTGAGGCTCAGTAACTCCTGATAAATTAAGTCACTTCCTCCTCTCTTACTTTCAGTACCTGAACTGATGGACTTTAAGACTGTCATATATTTAATTTTCAAGAAAGCATCTGTAACTGTGTCTTCAAGGAAGACAGAAGTGGAATTCCATTCTTCATTAGCCAAACCAATTTAGCCACCCCAGAGACTGAAAGGGAACACTTAAGAAAAACTAAGCAAAGCATATTCTGGAAATGGCACTCACAGTTTCTGCAGACTTCCCTGCACAAGTGCTGCCTGGTTTCTCTTCTGCTTCCATAGCATCACTGAAATGAAATAAAAATGAAAAAATACTACTCAGTTCACTCATAACTAGTCAAGCACTGTAATTATGGCTGAACATAGTCCTGAGAGAACAGTATGGGATTTAGAAATGATGACTGCAAACAGGACTTTCCTTCTAAGCAATGACTTCCAGATAGTCAGCCTTTGTCCTGCCAAATTGCTCCCCAGTTCAATTTTCAGAGAAGTTGAAGGCAAAGGCACAGAAAAGCCCACCATCTTATTCCATCAATAGTGACCATGAAAATGGAGATGCTTTTAGGGAATGAACAGGCAGAGACAGGTAGGAAAACAAGGTTAACGAACAAGGCAGGCAGGATAATTATATCCTCTCCTGAGAGCCCTGAGCTCAGCACTATTAGAATGGATGCTCAAGCACTGAAATGAAAATAAAACATATTAAGTTGTTGTTAGCACCTGGTCCTAATGCTTCACAGGCTGACTTACAAATTACTTTCTGTCTTTCCTTTTATTTCACTGGAAGAGGGGAAAATGCTTACTATGCCTTTACCATTGATTCAAAAGCATTTAGACATAGTTCCTCACAACTGCATAAGCCTTTACAAATAGCCAGCCTTGATCTAGCCAGTGTTCCCCATCTCACACTACCAAAGACAGTGTAAAGATCAGGCTGTGTACAGACATGACAGCAGTGGTGATAAAAGAGCAAATGAAGCACAAACTGAGCATCAGCCTTAGCATGGATTCACCAATCCTCTAAAAACAGAGGTTTAAACCAAAACTATTTTCAATTCTCTGAATGCATCAAAAGAAGAAATAGAGAAGATGGAATGGTTACTGCGAAGTTTGGTTTTCTTAACAGTGGCTTCCTGCTGCTAAGATCCAGGGGTGCTGAGCACTGCACAAGTTTTCAATGTCAGGACTTCAACAAAATTAGATCTGAGCTATCTCTTTTTAATTGCTAATACAAAAGGGTCTGTAACACTAAAGCGTCCTCTGAACAAACTCTTCCCGCAAGCAGGTAGCAGACCACAAGTTATGATGTGAAACTGCATTGCACACACATCACTGCGATGAGCATTTTGCTTGAACTCTCCCTTTCCTCAGCTTTACAAGTTGCTGCAAAGACCACACACCATCAGGGTGTTCCTGAGCAATTCACATTATGGCTTAATGAATTACTGCTCATTAGCTGAGCCACAATAACTGCACAATGCTTACCTCACCTGCAAAGGAAAATGCATTCTTACCAGAATCCACTTTTGTTTGAAAGATACAATTTTACCCTGAGCAAAGAGCAAGTCTTGTCTGTTACCCTGTCTTAAATGAAGGTGAGTTACTCAATTGCTTGCATCAGCAGGAGGCTCCACCAAAACAAGACTGTAACTGACAATTAGCCTTTTCTCAAGCCCATGTCCCCACCTGTCTTTCTCAGATCCAGGGACAGTGCCGGTGTTGGTGGATCCGGGCACGGAGGCGATGGGAGTGCCAACCGTGCGGAGATTCTGGATCACAGAAGACAAGAACTGTTGGCTGGCACTTTCATACAGATCAAAGCAAATTTGGTAGGCCATGAGAAGGTTATCTTCCTTCACCAGTTTTTCTAAGATGTCGCTCACAGCCTGTGGGTCATCCAGGAATATCAGGCACTGAGCAGGAAGGGAAGAATAGAAAAAACACAATTAAAATCAGAAGAAGACATTATGTATTTCAGGATGAAAAGCAACACTACCAAAGACCACAATCCATTTTCTCCATTCCCTCATCTGCAGCTTCCACAGAACATCCCTTCAAAGAAAGAAAAATTCTCTCTGCAGAGATCATAGAAATCTCTGAAGCATTTTCACAGGTTAGTTTAAAAACAAGACCAAGTATTACAAATTCAAGACACATCATTCAAGCCTTCTTACTTCTGCAACATTATCTTCGGAGACTGACAGCATTGTCCTACTAAACACAGAAATTGCAAAAGTAAAGAAGCATCAGTCATCTTGTGGGGATGTCTCAGCTAAAATGGAACAGGCATAACACTCCTGAGTCACTTGTACATGGCACACCAAGTCTGGCAAAGACCTGAGAACATCTGAGTAACTTCACAACCGGTTGTCTAAACACTTTCAAATGATGGCTTCCTAAAAACCAAAGCAGTGTAAATGTTCTTTGGAGGAATAAATACAATTCCAAGCTATGAACCTACTATCTGATACTCCCTACATAGGCTTGAAATACTCTGTCACAAGTTGAACATGTCCCCAAGCTGCCTTTGAACACGTTTCTTTATATATTGACCAAATGTGCAGTTATTTGCACCTCTTTTTCAAGCTGATCTCACTTTGATATATATTTGAAGCATATGCCACCCAGTGAAGACATTTCATTTAATAAAAACCAGAGATCATAAACATGTCATGTCAAATATAACTAAGTAAGAGTAACTTTTGATTGATTTAAACATTGCTCCACGACGTTTACCTGGCACACATTGATGAAGTCTGGTTTCTCCAGATTCATGTAGATTTTAACTAGAACTCTCAAGACTTTGTTACGGAACTGTTTATTCTGCATCAAAGACATACAGAGCTTCAAACTGTAGGCTAGCATCCCAGGTACATCGTTCTGAAATGAAATTCAAGGATATCAAGTCTAGGTTTGGACTGACAAGCAGGATTTAGGAATTAAAATAAAGCTACATCCTTTCTATTTTAAAAAGCAGAGCAAAAGACATGCACATATAAACCTTCAGAGTTTCCTTCCTCATCTTCTGAAAAGCTTATATACAGTTTAAAGAAAAAAATACCATAAAAAACATACATGACAAATATTTAATTCAACAGTTAAAATATGTAGAAGATTCATGTAGAAGTACAGTATCTATTTTTATTCCTTCACCTTTCTCATTTGAATAATCATTCTGAAATGCACTTAAATTCACTGCACTAACATAAAGCTTCAGGAAAAAAAAATAGGTACCAAGAAAAGATCTGCAACACACCTACTTCTTGCTGAAAATTGAGATATAGATTTGGTTTCTAGACTTTAAAAAGGTAATTTGAAATGAGGAATTCATAATGTGCAATAAAGTCAGTAAATCTATAGTACAGCAAACAGAACACAGAGAGCGAGATGGATGTCTTATGATTATTATTCCCAGATACAGAAATGGGAGACATCATAAAATATGGAAAAGCTATAAACTGAAAAGTGTTAAATTTTAAGGGATTAAGCCATGAGTCTGACTTATGACTGAGATACTGCAATGACCATGCTTCTCTTACTGCCAGTACTAAGTACTGACTTGACCTTAAATCCCCAGAGAAAGATGTTAAAGCCAGACTCTACTGGGGATAAGCTAAGACTGCACACAGCCACTTACTGAAAAACAGAGAAGCTTGCCCAACTACTGGATTTTTTTGTTTTGCCTGCCACAAATAAATCACTTACGTAGCCCTTCCCACCGTGAATTACAGCAAATGACAGGCACAACAAAATAACAGCTGTTGTAACATTACAGCAGACCTAAGGTCTTACCCAGTCCAGTGTCCTATCTCTAATAGCTGACAGGGAACACCTTAAGAAGAGGGCACATAGCCAAGCTCCCTGGGAATATTCTCCCAGCAAACTGCAGCTCAGGGATTTCTTAAAGGTAGAAGCATCTCTATACTCAACAACCCTGAGTGGCTCTGCTTCCATGAACACGTTGAACCAAAAAACACCAAGTTTCACCTTTCCTTCTGTCCATACAAATTAGGGCAAGTTTAACTGGCTACACAGCCCTCCTGCCTCTTTGCACATACCGATTCAAGGATGGTTTTCTCAAAGATGTCCAGCCTCCGTGTCTCCAGGGCAATGCCTATGGCCTGCTTGTACTTGTGGTCATCCAAGCACCGCTGAAACATTTTGTTCACTATCCCTTCTAGCCTTTCATCAACAGGCTTCTTCTCCCCTTCGGGCAGCTCTGCGTTCTCCACACACTGCTTGGTATAGTGGTCGATACATTTGGCTGAAAAGATATTGAACAAACAGCAAGGGGGGGAAAGTCAACCTCCTGGGTGCTGGGAGTTCTGCACACATGAGGAGATCAGTAGTGCATACACATGTCCTGCAGCAAACACAGCACAGGAGAAACTGCATGAAGGTGAGGCACAAGAACTATTTGTGCAGTCAAGATCAGATCACTGGGGAAGATACTTATATTTTCTCTCCTAACAAACTCTGATTTGAGTGCTGAAGCCAAGTAGATAGTCTAAAAGTGGAACCAAGGACATGACCTTTGTTCAAGCGACACGATATTTGAAATGAATCAGGAAACAGCAGTAGGAGACTTCCCAGCTCCACTGTAAGCACTAGCTGGGGAGACTGAAAGCCAGCCCTGGTCCATCATATCCTGGACAAGGTAAATGATCCCAGCAGACAAAATTTTAAAAAGCCATTCAAATTATACATGCATTGAACCTTTGACTTATCTTGTTAAGGGTGGATACGGAAAAATTGTACCCCTTAGTCAGTCATGCAGCTATATTTATTAGCCAATTATTTCCAAAGTTATGCTGAAATAGATAATAACATTAGCACACAAATGAGAGAAAGGACAATAAACAACCAAAGCAATTTTCCTATTAGGACTTGCAATAGAATAAGGGATAAGAATAAAAATGTCAGAACTCTGAAGTCAGTTCCATTACAGAATCCCAAGCAAGAGAAAGCAAGCACAAAAACTGGATAAAATTAGCTGTAGCCATTTAAATGAATACAAGGAGAGGAAGAGGAATATAGAGGAAAAATAGCTGAATCAAGTCAAATCTCAAAGTCACAGCAGTTTTGACAAAACAAGAGCTTTTCTTTTGCAGCAACAGCTGTTTACCAATGATCGTTTCCACGTATTCTGAGTTGTCGTTGACATTGAAGAGGTCACCTGCTCCCAGGGCATAGTTCAGAGACTCCTCAAAAGCTCCCAGGTGGTAAAAAACTTTAGAAGCAACTAGAGCAGCAAACTGCCTGCTCCGAAAGCCCTCGTCTTCATAGAGAACTTCACTGCAAAGGAGAGAGGAAGAGAAGAGAATCAGCTCTGGGTGCTCAATTCTCTTTAAAGCCACACAGCGGGTTGATCCAACCTGCATCTTTCAGACTACAGTCCCCCCCACACCCACTTGTATTAGTGCTTTCTGGAAAACAGAGCTAAATGCTGTGCTATCCAATATCAAGCAACCAGAACTGCATCCACTTTCCAGCTCATGGATTTTTTTAAGCAGTGCACCCTGAAGCAAATGTTTTCCCTTACATTTTGTCCACTGACTCGGAGATTTCTGCCCAGAAGTCATTGACAACAGCATTCAGCTTGTGAAGAGCAAACTCCTATTAAAATAACAAAAAGTGTAATTACATTAAACATGCATTGACTACCTATCCTCAGTACAAATGAAGTAGCATCTAAGAACAATAACATAAACACTGACCCGTTTCAATAGCAAACCCTACTTTAAAAGGTCTTTGCAAATATTCTTTGGAAATAAAGGGCTGTTCATTTAACAGGTTAAGACAACACTGGTATTCCTTCCCATGGCCTCTCTGTGATGAATGAGTGGGTAAAATGACTGCAAGGTAAAATTCCTTAAAATAAAGGTTTTCAAAGTCTTAGTGGCAACCTTTGCATAGCACATAGAACTGGCCTGTAGTCTGTGCCAGCCAACTCTGGTTATAGTTGTTACATCTGGACTAGAATCTGCCCACTTGTAATCAGTTCAGAGCCAAGGCAGGGCTCATTCAGAACTATCACCACCCATGTCTGTTTCCAAGCAAAAGAAATGTTCAGGGGATTACCAGTATGACAAGATGCATCTCCCCCTGCTGAAAGGAGCTGTAACAACTGCTCAGGTACCAACAAACCATCAACACATCACCACATACAAGCACCTGGTGGTGTCCTGTGGATTCATACACTCTGTGGACTGTAAACTTTCTGTTGCTGTTTTCTCCTACTGCTGTTGTGATTATTTTTTCCAAGTGAAAACTGATTTTGTCTTACATTGCTCAAATTATGCTAAAATCTTGAGACATTCTTCAGCTTTACATTTCACACAGTCAAAATGGAGTCTCTGGAACACTTTTAAGTAACAAAGGCTCGTTATCACCAGAGAGCTGGGAGCTTTGGTGAACAGAGTTCTTTGCATGTGCAGCTCCACTTTGATCCATGTTAAAAACAAGGAAGTTTCCCATCTATTATCATGTTATTTAAGCCCTTCCTTTCAGTTTTCAGGCTAGATAAGATTTGAGGCCACCTGTTGCTGTCCAACCATGAATTACTGAGATGCAATTATTTCTGATTTTTAGCTCTCAACATAATACATTTGCTGTTATCTTCTCTCAGATGCAAGAGCTTACCTTGAGCTGTGGCTCTTCTTCATCCAGAAGGGAGATAATTCCAGCTGCAAAACAAGACCACAGTCAGTTTTAGACTCTCTTTCAAAAGTGAACATGCTATTCAGTTCAAAACCAACAGAACAGGAAGGAGGACTATCTCTGGAATGCTGTTTAAAAATCTTCAGTATTAAAATTAAAGATCAGATCCAAGTTTGTACTAAACACAATATAAAATAGTTCAGAATTTATAACTGAAAAGGTACATTGTTTATAAAACATGTCCAAAGGATGATACAAGGATGATTAAAGGACCAGAACACGTCTTATGAGGAAAGGCTGAGTGACCTGGGGCTCTTTAGTCTGGAGAAGACTGAGAGGGGATTTAATAAATGTTTATAAATATCTGAGGGCTGAGTGTTGGGAGGAGGGGGGCAGCCTCTTCTCACTTGTGCCCTGTGATGATAGGACATGGGGAAATGGATGGAAGCTGGGGTACAGGAGGTTCCGCCTCAACATGAGGAGGAACTTCTTTACTGTAAGTGTCACAGAGCACTGGAATGGGCTCCCCAGAGAGGTTGTGGAGTTTCCTTCTCTGGAGATTTTCAAGACCTGCCTGGATCTGTTCCTGTGTGACCTGTGCTATATTGTAGTCTATGGTCTTGCTCTATCAAGGGGTTGGACTCAAATCTCTCCAGGGTCCCTTCCAACCCCACTTACATCCTGTGATCCTTCTTAGAGGAAAACATATTTGACAGAAAATGTGGGATTTACTTCCTGCTTCATCACTAGTGCACTGGCTGCTTTCTAGCAAGTGGCATGAAGAAAGTCATGTCAAAACATCCCATTTTTTTCATGCCAGGAAGCAGCCTCAGTGAGGCTCCTGACACTGTCCCTAAGCATTTGCACAGTTACAAAACTATTGTTTATCTGACAGAACTGAAGGAGGGGTCACAGTTGTTGGAGAGCTCAATCTGAATGGCTATGGATGAGTTTGTGGTCAGACTGCCAGGACGCAGCTGAAAGGGTTGGAGCAGGATCCCATCAAAGCCCAACACAATTCACTTCCAGAAGATCTTGACAAATCTAAAAGGAGATATAGAACTATACAGAAACCAATCTTACTACAGTGAATTGAGATGAATCATGATTACATCACGTGGCTGCAGTGGGAGGGAGAGAACCCCAACTCCCCACTGCGATGCACAAATGGGAGCGATTCTCAGCAGACACACCAGGCAACCCTGCCCTGGGCAGGGCCAGGCTGAGCTGCTGCCCTGCACCCAGGGCTGGGCACCATGGCTGAAGAGTTGTGAGCAAACCAGAGCACTGAGAACACAGAGGTCTGGCAACTGGGACTCACAGCAGCTGACTGGAGGTTTGTAACTGGTTAGTCTAGGGAAATCTGGGAAGAGTACAGAGTTCTGGCGTGTTAGGTTAGGTGGATAATCTGATCTTCATGTCAGATATCAACAAGAAGCTTTATCTGGAGCTCTGAAAAGTAAGACTTGATGATAAGAGAAAATTTCTGACAGTAAGACAGTTATTCCTTTTCCTAACAAGGTTATAGAATCTCCATGACTGGAGGTTTTTCAAGAAGCAGGACAGACATGTGTGTGTGTCTGTAACAGCTGGAGGAGCACTGCTGTGGCCCTTTGGCAGGGAACACAGGTTCAGCACCTCCCCCCCTCACACTGCTCCTCCCACCTGTTTGCTGCTACTCCAAATGTAGGATAAAAACCAAAACAAAACAACAAACAACACAACAACAAAAAAACCAAAACAAAACAAACCTCCTGCATTTACCTGATCTATCAGAAAGCAACAATCTCACTCCCACTCAACATACCATTTCCACCTTTAAAAAAAAAACCTTGGAAAAGAATTCCTGCTTTTCCTCAATTAAAGTAAGACTTAAATCAAAGGGCTTAGAAAGACAAGACTGTTTCTCTCACAAAGCCACAGTCACTTATTAGTTTCCTGCCCGAGTACTTTTCAAAATATTTATCTTTTCTTCCACCATGAAGGTCTCTGTAGATCCAGACACAGCTTTTTAACATCTAATTCCTCACTTCTTTAGCCTGGGCTCTTCAGACCGGCTTTTGGCATTTCCGATCCCCTCCAAAGTTCGACTCCGCCTCTTCCCCCTCTCCCCTTCTCTGCCGAACCTCCCGCAGCCCCTGCTACCCACTGCTCTGACACCCCCGACGCGCGAAGACCTTCAGTTCACAACCGCGGCGCGGGAGCACCCCAGTGTCTGCCAGGGGCCCGCCAAGCCGCCGTCCTGCTCTCGCAAAGCACCGTCGGGAGATGGGAGGCGGCGCTGGGAGCGACGGGCGAGTAGCCGCCCGCCTCTGCCTCCCGCGCTTCCCCCCCTAGCCCGCCGCGGAGCCGGCCCCCCTCAGGCCGCTACAGCGCCCGGGGACGGGCGAGAGGCCGCCCCGGGACGAGGGCGGGCGCCGAGCGTGGGACGGGCACCGGGCGTGGGGCAGCCCCTTCGCCTCCCGCGGCTCAGCCTTAAAGTGCCGAGGCAGCGGAGCGGCCTCCCGCTCCCGACGGGGCGCACGGCGGCTACCTGTCAGGGGTGACCGAGACCGAGGGAGACCGCCGTGACGTGCGGCCCCACGGAGCGCTGGGGCCGGCACCCCGCGGCCTGTGGCGGCGGTGCGCAGTCACGGCCCTGACTCAGCGAAACCCCGGCGGGCAGCGCTGCCCCAAGCCGCTTCCTCACCGGCCGAGGTGATCATGGTGCCGCCCGCCCGGCCCGCGGAGGGAGGTGGGGGTCGGGTCCCGTCCGGCCCGCTCCGGCCCAGGTGCGGTGGTGATGCCGCCGCCCGCCCGTGGTCCGCTCCGCTGCCGCTCCGCCGCCGCCCGGCCCGGAAGTGCCGCCAAGGGCCCCTTCCGGCAGAACCCCGCTGCTCCCGGGAAAGGTGCCCTTGGATATCGCCTGCGCGGGACGGCGAAGAAACAAGCAGGCGCGAGTAGAGCAGCTCTCCTTCCCGGGGCCTCGCAGCTTCCGCTGCCCCCACAACGGGCACCTCAGCGCCCCCTCCCCGCACCCCAGGGCCCGAGGATCCACCGGGGGCACCCCGGGCCCGCCGGTGTTCGCGCTGCCCCCACACAGACGTGGGTGGCAGCTCCCCCTGGGCAGCACAGGCTGCCCCCGACGAGGTGCCGTCTCCTGAGACACCGAGGTGGAGTCACCCCATGGATTTAGCATCTCTCGCAGGCCACCTCTGCCGGCCCCGACTTCTCTCGCGTACTTTGAACCCTCACCCAGGCCCGTCTGTCCCTAAAAAAGGGAGCCACGCGTACAGACCCGACTAACAGCCCCTCACCAACCCCCCCACACCCGTCTCTTGGCGGCACGGGGCAGCATCCAGAGCACCCCCTCCAGATGTGCGGACCTGAAGGTGCCCCACTTGTGGAGGGGCGTGGAGCGATTTTGGCTCCTGCTTTGGTTCCCGTAGGGACAGATGGAAAGTTCAGGTTGCTGGATTTGCACTAAGGAAAATCCAGCTCAACAGCAATGGTGCTGTACAAGAATCAAAGTGCCTGGACTTCAGTGGCAGAATCTACTTGTTTCCACTAAATAGGAAATAGTGCTTTCTGAAGGGCTGGAATTCCTCAAGGAAACCTCA
The DNA here is from genome assembly GCA_024611195.1 of Ceyx melanurus. Classification (NCBI taxonomy): domain Eukaryota; kingdom Metazoa; phylum Chordata; class Aves; order Coraciiformes; family Alcedinidae; genus Ceyx; species Ceyx melanurus. The sequence goes on along the minus strand of JANHGL010007236.1, from coordinate 683 downwards.
GGGGGGTTGTGGAGTCTCCATTTCTGGAGACACTTAAGACCCGCCTGGTTCTGTTCCTGGGCGACTTGGTCTATGTGATCCTGCTCAGGCAGGGGGGTTGGACTAGATGATCTAGGTCCCTTCCAGCCCCTAATATCTGTGATTCTGTGAAACCTAGTGGCCTCAGTGACCATATCTAGGGCAAGTTAACAGAGCTCTGTCTATAACACCAAGAGGGTCAGCTCTGCTTTCCCAGGCAATGGAAGAAGTCTCCAGCTTCCCCCAGTGCCCACAGGCGAGCAACCTTCCCGAACTGTACACAGGCAAGTTCTGATCTGGATACCATATACTGAGGTCACTTCCCTTCCCTGTTTCAAAAACCACGGGCAGTGCTACAGAAAGGGTAACACTGTGGCGAACAAAATCCAAACTGAAGCATATTCCAATTCATAAATAACATTTCTTTATTAATTACAGGAAGCATGTAAGATAACAGTGCCTTTAAATTATTAAACCAATAAAACATATAAAACTCTCTGCTGCCCCTCTGCATACTGACACGTGGAAAACAGACTCCCCAGTCAGTAGGAATGTTTATTTGGCACAGGACGCACGGGGGGGGGGGGGGGGGGGGGGCCCCCCCCCTCACACCCCCTTTTTCTTCCCCCCTCTCTTCTCCCATAAGGGTCCCCCCCCCTCGCGGG
>JANHGL010007235.1:0-50141 GCA_024611195.1 Ceyx melanurus | reverse complement strand
ATCCTTATTAAAATATTAAAAAAAGTTAAATATAAAAACTCTTTGGTGGGTAAAAGGCTACAAACCAAATTCTACCTTTGGGAAATGACTAAATACCACTGCAGTTTGGTACATGGCACCAGCTGCCTTGCTGTGCTCAGGGGAGGAGGAAATTTGGATAACCATCCCAAGGAAGTGACCTGGTTAAACAGCACTGTGCTGATAAATTCTCCCCTGCAGAGCCATGTGGACAAGTCACAGCAGTCGCAGCTCAGAACAGGCAAATCCAAGGGAGAACATTTTATCACTCAGAAGGTTTTAATTTATGCTTTTGTGCCTCTCATCTAGAGAAGAAAGATGGACACTCGGAGTGTGATAGTATTAGACTAGTGGAAGTGCTGCCTAATAGATCACAGATGTTTGCAGAGTGGTGAGCCATCATCTCCGCCAATACACCAGACCGGGGAGACAGTCTGTCATGAGATGTGACATGTCATAAAAGAACATTGATTTGGCTCTCCCCTGCAGTAAATCACGTAGTAAACATCTCCATTCGAATCCATTAAAATCCATTAATACAGGACGTATATTCTCAAACTGCTTTGACATTTTTGATTGAAGGCTTTAGTCTATTGATTTCTGACATGAGTGGATACTTGTTTGTTGGTGGTAAAGTGGCACCATCCTGGTGTGGTGTCATGGGTTTGCAGGAAGGTGGGAATCTAGCCAAGGTCACTGCTGAGAGAGGGGAAGAAACCTATGGTGCAGGCTGAGTTTTAGGGAAAAATGCCTCTGAATCATGCAAGTGGCTTGATGAACTGGGAGCTGCTGCGGTGTGACCTAGCTCTGAAGGACAGCTATTTAAGGGTACATGGGTCAGCACGTTAGCTTTAATGAGCCTACAGTGCATAGGAGGAAGTTCTGTTTGTTGGGGTTTTATAAAGCTGTATGAAATTAGTAAGGCAGGGAGGGGGGGAATGGGTGCAGATTTCATGGGGTTTTAAAGAAGCAGGAGTCTCTTCCTGCCATCTGTTTTGAAAGAGAGCAACTTCCATACACGTCATCAGCAGAGCATGCTGTAAGCAGCAACACTCTCTGATTATGGGGGAACTTCAGGGAGAAGATTCGTAACAAAAGTCTTTATTGTACAGAAACACACTGTTCTGCTTGGGATCCAGTTTCCAAGTGCTTTTAAGGACTGTGACTAAACCATCATTTGTGCCTGAGATGAGAAGCATCTGAACACAGAAGCTGCCTGGACTAGGTTGCTCTGTCAGGCTGTTTCTGTGCCATACTATGGTCTACTACTAGAAGGTCTGTCTGGTTTTACAACATGCATATGCATTGAGACCTATGAGATGTGATGAACTGAGTCAGACTGATATGCTCCCCTGCCTGCTCTGATATTATTATAAAGATATCTGGTTTGTTTGGGTTTTTTTTTTCTGGTCAGGTAAAGCAAGTATGAAAGAAAAATCTTTGTTGTACGGCCATTAGTATTTGTTTAATACGTATTTAATCCATTCCCCTCGCTCTGCTGCTGAAACTGCTGTGCAGCTATGCTCAGTAAATCAGCTGTAGTTTCCTGCTCCTGAGAGGCTGAATTTGTGGGAGATGCTGGGCGATGTCTTTCCTGTAGCATATCTAAATCACAGGAATGTTGTAGCATAACTATAAATATCATGTGGTCTTTAAAAAGACACAATAATTACATATTATGTTTACACAATGACGGGTAAGTGTGATCTGGAAGTCACGTTTGAAGAAGTTGGTATTTAGGCAGCAGCTTTGAAAAGAAAAAAAACCTGGAAGTTAATTGGAGAAAATGGCATTTCCCTGTTTACCACTGTGCCTTCAACCAGCATTCAAGCTAAATGCTCATTATGATGTGCATGTCCACAGCTTCTCTTGTTATTTTATTTTCATGTAGATTCCTCAGTCATTACAAACTCTGATTATTCATTTATTCAGCACCAGAAACTTTCATAAAACAATGAGTTGGGAAGAATTTCAATGTAAAAGTAGGTAAAATTAATTGACAAACCACCATGGTTGCAGGGGTGACCAGTGCTGCAGCAGAACAACTCAAATCATGTTCTTCTGCGATGCCTCACGGTTCAGCCTGAGCCCGTCTGTTCTAGCTGACTGGCTTTTTCTTTGGAAGTGTGAGGCTCAGCATTTTCAGAGCAGTGTGAAATAAGGAATGTAGAAAAAGGACTTGGAGCAGTGAGGTGGCTAATTGAAAAATGCTATTGGAGCTGTGCTTTCTGACAAAGAAACCAGCATGTTTATAGGAGAAGTCACTTCCCAGTTGAGTTCTGATCTTGAGTTTTTAATGAGTCACGTTTCTTTTTTAATAGCAGCATTTTGATATAAAGGAACAAACATCCTGTTGGTTACCATAATGTGCAAGTGTCCATGACTCTCTAAAAGCAGATATAAAGAAAGCAAGAACAGACTGTTATGTCCTGGAGTGTCCAACAGTGTTATTCTAGTTTGTCTCAGTCTTTCTAGTGAGATGTCTTGAACTCAACAGCCATGTGAATGCTGAGGATCTTCAGTCTTATCTTCATTCTGCTTGGACAGCTGAAATATGTTTCTGTGGTCACTGTATGGTCTTTTCCCAGGTGTTGTTGACAGTATTGTGCAGGTCATTAATGGTCTGTTGAATCTGGGAGTGGCAACTATAGTCACAAAATGTAAGGATGCTTCAGAGGCAAAAAAATTCTGTAAGCTACAGCTCAGAGGAGAGATGTTACCATTTCATTCAACAGCTTATCTTCCCCTGTGAGCTACCTTGTGTGTTTTGCATTGCCTTGCAAAACATGTTATTTTTTTCCTGAAAGACTTTGTCCGTTCTATAAAAGTGTTTTTGCCTTTGAGCTCAGCTTATGGCCCTTGCTTCTGAGAGAGTTGTGTGGCGCCCAGGGGAGGGGGCCCAGAAGGATGGAAGGAAACGCCAGCTAATACCAGGGCTGCTTCTGTTCCCTGTCATACATTATGCAGAGTGAAATATAACACATCTGACTGTTTGATTTGCTCATTCCAGTCTTGGAGCACAGCTGGTAGGCAGGTGGACTGTTAAGAGGCAAGACAAAGATCTAAGATTCACAATCTTCTGACCTTCCAAGAAAAAAAAAATAATATATAAATTTGGAGTGGTAACTTGATTGGTTTTGTGTCTCTCTTATACAGTGCATTGGGGTGTGTGCTTCTTGCATAGGCAGAAGGTGATTATTTTGTGCATAATTCTTCCCAAACGTATGAATCAAGAGTTTCTAAAGCAACATCTGGAGAAGTCTCAAGAGAGAAAACTGTGTTTTCTCTGAACACAAAGATAGGTTCATTCACGAGATTCTGGTGTTCAGACACAAAACAGTGCGGTTTGCCCATTCTCATTAATGCGATTTCTAGCTACTAACTTTTCCCTTTTCTTCCAATAATGTTAAGCAGCAGAACAATCACAGACAGACTTTTCAAGGAGATTTCTACCCTGCTTGTTGTCATCTTTCGGATAGAGTAATTGTTCTTGATATTTCCATCAGACAGTTTTTCAGTCTCAGCTGTGTGAACATAGAATCATGGAACCATTTTGGTTGGAAGAGACCTTTAAAGGTCATCGAGTCCAACGTCCAACTGTTAACAACATGGATATGGATATAACAACCATCAAATATGGCTATGGCATGTGAGTTAAATAATGCAATTGCAATCCTAAGGAAAATCTTAAGGCTGTCTCCACCAGCAGGTTCAGTAAAATGGTCAGAGATGAGCACTGGGAGGGGTTACCTGGGAATAGTGAGGAGTTCTGCTTTATCTCTTCCATATGTGAACATAGTTGAGCATCATCAACATTGAACGATAACTTTGAAGCAAAAATAGCATGGACTAAAAAGAGCTGCAAGAGCCGCTTCTGGAAGACAACCAGTTTTAGGATTTCTTTTTGAGCTGAGTTCAAAATGGGTGGTAAAAATTCTTCTGTTTTCTCCTTGAATTTGAAAGAGAATTCCTGACCTGCCCTGCATGGATGGTTCGTTGCATGGGAATTTCACGGGCATTTCTGACTTGATTTCCTTGGGTGGCATCTCTCAAGTCAGAGCAGGTGGCTTGGGAAGAGGCTTGACTGAGGGGTGTTCACACCGAGACTATTTACACCAAAAACCTTACACCACTGAACAGCACTTTCTGAATGCTATAAAATGTACATTATTTGTGTGAGCAGGGGAACACTGATACTGCCCTTTGGCAGAGTGTTGAAATGTGGCCGATAAGAACTGGATCTCAGGAGGAAGGTGTGAATGAAAAAATAGCACTATTTTTTCTCCTTTTCATTGCAAACTAGACATAAGCTAATGCTTGTGTGTGCTCATGCAGTGTCCAAGGTCTGCAGTGTATCAGACCTGGAGTGCCAGCTTTTCTGTCTTTCTTTCTACTAGAACATTTATGCTTTAATTTGGTAAATGTGGTGGGAACCAATAGCATCTTGTTTCCGAGAGAGACTTTCTGATAATCTCACTGGCGATATCATGTCTCCATGTGAGACGTTAGGTCCCGGCCTGTGCCGTGGTGACGGAGTTGGCAATAACACAGCGCTCGGCATTGCTCTTAGGTTAGGAGCTGTGAAAGTCACCCTTGGCACTCTGGCTAGGAGTTGCCAGCCCTTTTGTTATGCCATTAAACCAGACCCCTCAGAGAGGGGCAAGATGGACTCAGGCCCACTTCCTTTTTCCTCATTTGATTTTAGCATTTCTTATGTCACCCTGGAATCCTCTGGTCTCGTTCCAGAGTCCTTGTGTGAACCAGTGCCATTTAGATGCTTTTTAATGAGGCTGAAAGAGCCTGAGGGACTGATGGGTTTTTTTTAAAGGGGATTTGCATGATTTTCCTGCCATTTCTCTGCAATTCTATGATAGTTTTCAAAACCTCTTTCATCCTGTTGGTAATATCTATCTGCTATTTGGGGAGAGGCCTCGGAGAGATGAGTGGCTTCCAAAATGTCCTTTAAATACTGGACAGGTTATTAAGTGTTTTGAATTTACTACATTTTGGATCTGTTGGACAGGGATTCTCTTACAGATGAGTGCAGGCAGAGCTGTTTCACCAGAAATCCAGGACTACAACCTGCTGAGGTGTGGTTCTGGAAGAGCTCTACAGCCTTTCAATTCACAGCAGAGTAATACTGCTCTTCAAACAAATCACACACTAACCCACGTGCCTTCTCTGCAGTCAGTTAACTCCTTTCAAGCAGTTCAGAGAGCACTGCAGCAGCATATCTGGGTCACACGCCCTACAAAGGACAAAACGACTACCAATGACAAGAGCTTGTGTGCTCTCTGTTGCTGAAGAAGAGACTAAAATTAGCTTCTCACTCTTGTTCAAATTAAAAATTACCTAAGGGGAAAAGAACTAATTCTTAAAAAGCCAGCCGTTATGTCTTAAACCCACACAGCCTCAACCACGTATTATTCCAACTAAAGAACAGAAATTCAAAAAGAAAAAGTCAGTCACCAAACTTTCTGGGAGAAAAGAGATTTTGTTTTCCCTCATGTATCTCAGGGGAAATATGAATGCGGTTACTGGGGACTCCCAGTGAGTGTTCCTGTGCCACCCACCTTCCATACAGTGCTGCAGCAGCACCTCTTCTCTCTACAATCTCAAAAATGCCACAGTTTTTAGTTGTGGATTAATGCTATATATATTTTCTCAAAATAAACCCTGAACTAGATGGGTCTTACAAGACAAATGAATGACTTGGCTGCTAGCACAACATCGTGCAGGATCAGCATTTTCCACGAGCATTTATAAACAGAGAGAGCAGAACCAGCGCGTACCAGTGTTGCCGAGTTGCTGCCTGATGCCAAATGCTGTCAAGAATACACACATTTGTTAATATAGTTTTAGATTAACAAAACAAGTCATATAGCCAGATTAAGGACTACCCTCAATTTGAGACATAATCTCTCAGATGGGAGCACTGTGCTTATAAATCCTTGGCTTTGGAGATCACCTTTGCCAGCAGAACAGATGTGATTTTTTTATACCTCTGAATACAAAAATAAAATGTTAAAATAAAATGTTATCCTAAGCAACACGGACTATATGGAGGCAAAGACAGATCACATTCTATAGCAGTCAAGCCTTATGTACAGTATAAGAACAAAATGCAACTAAAAAAAAAGATTGTTACAAGTAGTTTTGCATAAAAATGAATTAATGTGTCCTAGAAAACATGAAATAGCTCTGCCTTCACTCTTCCTTAAAAGAATCCCTGCCAAATGGAGCCTAAATGCAGTAAATTAAAAATACGCAGTAGCCTGTTCAGTATTTATTGGTCATTTGGAACGCCATGCATCTCTCTGAAGCTTCTCAAGAAGAAGAGTTTTCCTTGCCAAAGTGACCTTTATTATGAGGTGGTGATGGCTGAAGAAGACCCAGAGGTGAAGATGGTGGGCGGGACCTTTTGCAGCCATCTCAGTACCTTTCAGCACTTGCTTCTCTGAATGGGAAGAGAACCATCTCCTGTTTCATCATCTCCTTTTCCATGGTGTCCTTTTCATTCTGGAGACATGTGGCTTCTTTTCAGCACTCTTTGCTTGGATTTTGCATAGCTGCCTGGTTGGTCTCAGCCTTCTGTCTGCTTCTGTCCTTGATGGAGCTGCTTTAGCCCCAGTTCTGATGTAGATAAGTCGCTGGAACATGAATTACCCAGATGCATTTGTCCAAATAACATCTCATAATTATGGCTTGTGGGCATCTGTATCCTCAGTCTTAGTGACAGAAATGTTAATGGGAAAAACGTTGGTAAACAGAAAAAGAGATGGACAAAGTTCTTGGAGCCTGGCATCCTTCAGCAAAATCTGCCTTGCTCTGGGGGACAGACTGAGGTCTCATATAAAGACAAAAGGATAGGTTGGGAAGATGGTACCTGTGGATAGAAAATGTTTAGAAGATTGTTTTTCTGGGTTTATTTTGCATTTTAGAAATGCTTTTTTTTACCTTATTTGCCTTCCAATGTTGGATGCCAGAGATCTACAGAAAAACGTGGACTAATGTAGCGAAGAAAGTCACATTTGGCTTGAAGGTCCCTTTTTCAGGTCTTCCTGGTGACAGGCTTTACGTTCAGCTGGACCATTTCTGAATGTGGGCAGGCTAGTGCAGATAGGATTTGAATGCTGCAAGTGAGAAGTATGAAAAAATCCAGGGATGTTCTAGGCACCATTAGACAGAACTACAGTGATTTAGGAGGAAATCCCAAGGAGGAAATCGTTCTTGTCAACTGATTACTTGAAGTTATGGTTACACTACTCTTGCAGACATCTATAAATTAACCTGCCAGCAGTTGGCATCTGCTGCTGTCACAGTGCTATAGGTCATCCTTCCCCAAGAATTTAGTCTAATGCTGGAGTGACTTAACCTGCCATGCAGGTGGTGACAGAGCATCTGGGAGTCAGGAGGAAGACGGATTGTGCTTGGGAGACTCCTCCCCAGCATGGAGAGGAGAATGGGGACATGGTATGGGGCAGAGAGGGCCAGTGCTCAGCTCCCCCAGGAAACAGATGCTGTGGGACCACAGTACAGGAGGAAAAGGCTGGGCAAAAAGGGGTGCCCATAAATGATATTGTGACCTGAACTGTCACATGCCAAATGTTTTCATGTGCTGGTGGTTCTTTTCAGGTTGAAATTCTGGATTTCCTTGAATTTTATCTTCAAGTTGCTATCTTTCCTCAATTCATGCAGAGGTATTATCAGGAGGTCGTGTTGATTTTGGGGAGATTTTCCTTCCTCATAACTTGCCAATAATGCAGCATCTGAGAACTTTAAATTGGAATTAGCTGACATTTTCCTACTCTCCCAGGAGTCCTTAAAGAACAGCCCATCTATGTGGGCTGAAGGTAATGAGCTTGAGGGATAATTGATTCTGTCTGGAAACCTCTGTGCTGATCCCTAAAACCGTGAGGAAAGGTTTGACATTGCTTAAAGTCAGTGGAGACTTTTTTTATTTTACTGGATAGTTTTGTCTCAGAGTCACCAAAGTGGGGTTGAAGTATGACACCTAATCAGGAAGATGTGAAAAGGTTTATTTTTTCTTTACAGAAAAGGCCACAGATGGCTCTCTGCAGAGCGAAGACTGGACACTTAACATGGAGATCTGTGACATTATCAACGAGACAGAAGAAGGGTATGTGCTATTTCAGCAAGCTGAAAAGTTCACAATCACTAGCCGGTCATGCTAAGCATGTGAGGAGGTGCAGTGATTCTGGGGGAAGGTGGTTGTAGTTTGAATGCAGTTTGCATGAGTTGCTTAATTTTCCTGCTCCTTAGTCATTCAGAAAACTACTGTGTGACACAGGACTTTCTGTGGTCGGTCTGTGCTTGGGAGGGATGGCATGAAAACCATAGTGCTGGAGAGGGTACTGAGTTTGTATTTCTGGAGTTCTTGTTCTCAGCAGACATATCTTTTTGCAGAGCTGCAATGCTGTTAATTTCAGCTCTCTGAATAGCTAGCTCCTCCAATATATCTCCTCCAGCATCAGAAAAGCCGTGCTGCTTGCAGGAGAACTGCTGACCACTTGGCCTTTTTCTGTGTGACTGCCCATCTGTCCTGCTTGATCAGCATCCTGCCTTTCTGGAGGCCTTGGACATTGCTCTGCTGTTAACTTATATGGTATTTTGTCTCCTTCTAGCTTGGTTGTAGTTGAGTAATTTGAAGTTAACACACATGCTTATGTCCAGCTGGAGGTAGTAAAGAGTTCCTTTTCTCACAGTGTGTGGCATATGAAAAGCATGTCTGAGATGCCTTTTAAAAATGGTGTGTTTCTCCTCCAGTCCAAAGGATGCCATTCGAGCACTGAAGAAGAGGCTGAATGGAAACAAAAATTACAGAGAAGTCATGCTGGCACTGACGGTAAGTGGGGGCAGACTGGAATGCCTCCAAAGGGAAGAACCCTTTTCTTTTGTCATTTTCCTTTTTCTGTCACTCTCCTGAATGCACACACTAGTTGCTTTAACAGCCACTGCTCTGCCCTTTTCTTCTCTCCAGTTGCCTCCTCACTCCTGGGGGAGAGTTGCTGGAAGCTTTACATAGTGTTTTTCTGACTCAGTTGATTTCTGCTTTTTTGGGGGGGCTCTTACTCATCCCAAGTACTAACAGAGGAAAGTTAGAGGAGCCCAAATGGGTCTGTATACCCTTTGGGGCTTTCCCTTTCAGCTCCCTATGTCCAACCATTTCTTCACTCCCAAGACAACAGCTGTGGGCATATCTGCAAGTGAGGATGATCAACTTGCCATATTTTCAGCTTCATAAGTAGCTGATGCACAATTTCCCTTGTGAATGGCTCTCTGTAGGAGACTCGCATTAATTTATGCTGATCTAATTTCACTCAATAAAGTGTAAATTATATTCGGTGTGTTTAGGCAGTACTGTGAAGGTGTGAGGTGATTTGCCAGTGACCTTTCCTGGTGCTGCCTTTCAGTGGGGATTCCCCAGCTGATGCAGCACTCCTGGGTGCACGGTGCTGGGCAGGCTCAGCACCCCAGCAGTCTGAGGAATAAACAGCTCTAACTAGATGGAGTTATAGTGCCATGGGTAGGTGATCTGTAGGATTCTTTCACACAGCTTTGGTTGCATCTTCCTGACGAGGCGTGACTGCACTTTCTGTCTTCTTGCCGTTTCCTATCCTGGGTTGTCATTTTGACAGATCACCAAAGACCAAACCATGAGATTATCCACTGTGCGGGAAAAAACAAATTAATCAGGAATGAGGCCATGTCATCATGGCTGATGAAAATAACTAAAGTCGGAGAGCAATTACAGACTCCTCAGATGCAGAGTCACAGTGGTTATTAGGCATGGCTGTGAGGAGAAGTGACGTGTTGGATTTATCTCCATGCTAATCATGTTCTTCAGAGGAAAAATCAACAGCTGTTCTTCCATGGCAGTTGAATGGCAAGTGGAAGGTGCCTCTAGCTAGGTTGCAGGGGGAAAATGTGTCAAAGTATAACCTGTCACAGCATTCACAAGGGAATGTTTTGAATGAGTGAAGATCATTCACCTGAATTCCCATGTCTAAAACATGGCTTATAGCTCAGAGCAGCTGGGTCCAGCTGTGTTCCAGGTACAGAGGAAACAGTGGAGTGCCACAGCATGGTAATATCTCACTGTGACAAGTTGTCCTCTCTCTTACCTGCTTCTGATGTGATGCTTTGTACTTAGCTGTTCAGCTGCTCAGGTTGGAAAGTTCTGCTTTGAAGAAGAAACTTTCTATTTCTTTACCTTGAAAACAGGCAAAGAGAGATAATAAAAGTGTCCAGTATGTTAATGGTGGGTGAGGTATGTCTAAACTTGTGTGCCAAGAGGAAGCTTTTTGGTAAAACTGGGGGAGAAAAGAAGAATGAAGAGTATAAGTGCAATTTCTCCTCTACCTTCTCTCTCTCTCATAAAAAAAATTAAAACCAGATAAATCAGAAACCAACCATATAGGTGCTGTACATGTTACAAGCTTTGCTTCAACAATGACTCTTTTTTTTTTGTACATGTGTGTTTGTGTAGGTGTTGGAGACCTGTGTGAAGAACTGTGGCCATCGCTTTCATGTCTTAGTGGCAAACCGTGACTTCATAGATGGTGTTCTGGTGAAAATCATCTCGCCCAAGAATAATCCCCCCACTATTGTACAGGATAAAGTACTAGCGCTGATTCAGGTACACAGCTTGTCTCTGCTCCCGTATGTTTCTGACTGAAAGAAGGCCTGTCTGCTTCAGTGCTATGCATCACTAAACATGCTGTCATAATGAAAAATGTGGCAAGTTCTTTATGTATAAAAACAAACCCTATATCCAGCTTGACAGGGAAGAACAGACAGGCACATGTGTAGAGATTTTAACCAGGGAGAGAAGTTAGAAGTTTCTCCTAGTTAGAGAAGTATCACTCTCCTCTGAAATGAGAGGACTTAATAAAAGATAAATGATGGACTTTGCAATTTAACAGTCACATCTAGAAGCTGGAGACCTGCTTTGGTGATGGGCTTGTCATCTGATGCCAGTATATTTTAGAGGATCATGCTTTTGTTGTGAGTTCCAGAACACTTGTCTTTCTGTGTCTGTTTCCCTGACCATAAAATGGAGACTTTTCCCTCCATTAGCATTTAGAATTCCTTTTAAAGATTCTTATAGAAAAGTAAATTATTGCATAGGAGTTTAAATGGTTTTGGTGTCTTTTCTCTGGTGATTATGCACTGTCAGGTCCTTGCCTGCAGTGGGGAGGTTCTGACCTAGGCCTGTCTGCTGCTTCTCCTTCTGTGCAGCATAACAATAAACAACCATGTTAATTCCACAAACCATTAGCAACACATGAGGAAACACTGGTGCATGCCTGGAGGAAATCTGACAATTATAGGAAGCTTTATCACTAAGCTCCTACAGGCTACTGCATACACCAGAGATGAAAAGACACTGCGTATTTAAAATGATATAAACCTGCTGCAGTGTTTCTTATGGGAAGGGATTTACAAATGTGCTGCAGAGTTTTCCAAATAAGACTTCTCATATTTGTGGCAAGGCACACAATTAAATTTCTGCTGGTTTATTTGTTATCTGGATATGCAGCTAGGACATCATTAGAGTGTGACAATGTAAATAACTGATTTTTTAACAGGAAATAGGCCAAGTAGGGGAATTAAGTGGGTGTTGCAATGGGAGCTGTGGGGTCCCTTTATTTCTGGTCTCTGATCTCAAGGCTTTTAAAAAATAATAGCAGAAAACCAATGAAATTATTAAAAGCAGTTCTGCAGCTGACCAGACCTTCAGGAAGGAAGGACCAGAGGAGGCAGCCATCAGTGCAACTAAGATGGAAGTGTTTGTAACATAACCAAAAAGCCTCAGTCTGAGTGTATTAAACAGAACTTTATCTGAGTAGACTTAGTGCAGCAGAGCTAAAAGCCTCACTCTGGGAACTAAATGCCTTTTGGTATAAAAAACTTGAGAATGACGGAAGTTGCCCGTGGGTGGGTTCTGTTAGTGTCTCTTTAGCTGGAGGTGGTAGGGGACTTTATTTTCCAGATTGCCTGACAAGTTTGGAGAAGGTATTGCAGTCACTCATCTCAGGTTCCCTATGGACACACACACCTAAAATAACCCATATGTCAGGACCACTTTTCTCAGCTTAGACTCAGCTCTTTAGAGCTGCCTGCAGTTGGTGTTAACTCTGTTCCAGGCAGCTGATCTCTTCTCAGCTCTTCTCCACTAATGTTTGGTACCAGGGAATTAATGAGAACAGAAGTGAGAGGATAAATAGCACTTGGAAGCCTGGAAAAGAAAGCAGTACAAACAACACACATCTTCAACCGTACAGCTCTTGTGCTTCCAGGACTTTCTACAGCAAGGCAAGATGATTTTGCCATCCAGTTTCTTATCTTGACTGGTTTGAGATATTGAGCATCTTGTGTCTCACCTTCTCAAGCTATTTCCCAGTGTAGATTATTTAGCATGTATTATGTATTGCTTATCCTTCCTTCTTCGCCTTGCTCAAAGGCCTTATTGCCATTCCTCTGGTGAGAACTTGGGTGTCACCTCAGAGCTCGTATCACAGTACTGCCCAGTAGCTGACCACTGTCATTACAGATGAAGCATGGGGACACTTTTAGTGTCATGGCAAATTCTTTTGTGGATACATGTGTTAAAAAGTGTCTGATACAATTTGGCTTGGGATGGTCACTGATGGAGGGGCCAGATTTACAGTAGTATTTAATAACCTGTTTGGGGACACTGAGGTGCAAAGTGGAATTTACAGATCCAACATCCTTAAGTATGTATCTTTCATAGTCTGGCCCAAAGTCTTAGACAATCTGAATTCAATCTTGCCTCTGCCATATGCTGTTTGGACAATCAACAGTTGTCCTAAGCTCCACATGTAGCTCTGTATTTGTGAAGTAGATCCAATATTATTGTTGCCCAGTTGGATTAAGCTGCCTAGGACAAGGATTGTCTTACAACGTGTGTAAACAGCACTTAGGACAATAGCCCCCAGTCCTACTTATGACCTCTGAGACACAGTAATGCAGATAATGCTCCCAGTTTGGACAAAGAAGAATATAAATGAAAGTGTCTCCTTTCTCTGGAGAAGAGAGTTGCAGGAGAGAGAATATATTAAAAAAGTAGAGTGCAAATGAAGTGAGTTCAATGTCATTAGTGCCTACAACAAAGTCTGTAGGAAGCCAGTGGAACAGGGGATGCATTAATACATTCTCCTGGACAAACAAGCCTCATTAAAGGCTGGGGGCAGCACATACTTTTGCCTGTAATTTCTTCTGAGTGATGATTAAATCCCTTGCCTGACATTTTTCACTCTTACTGAAGTGGGGAACACCATTATGTAGAAGCATCATTCAGATTACTTTTAATGTAAATTGAATATGCAGAGAAAGTGCAAGGGTAGAGTTACTTGTACAGTCAATACCTCCATCAGAATTGGGGCTGGCTTGGAAGGTCAATGCCAAAGAAAGAGAGTGGCTGTTTGCAGTCAGAGCTCTTTTCTCTGTCTCAAATAGGGCTGTTTGGACTTGCACAGCATCAGCACAGTTGATGCAGTTAATTTACTCTTAACAAAACTGAGAAGCAACCTAGAATTGTTAGCTTGCAACAGGTAATGAATTGTCTCCTGGGCACGTAGGGTAGGAAATGCTATTTCTTAGAACTGAACAGAATAGGAATGTAAGCTAAATATTCATATTATCTCTTATCTTGCTTTACTAGGTTTTATTTCTCTCCTCTCAAATATAAAAAAATGGTTAAAAACAGCTTTCAAAGTAAAAATAGTCAAAGAACTAGTGTAAAAGTGATGACTAAATGAAGTAAGTTCAGAGCCCCCACACATGTCTTGCAGTGGTTCTGGCTCCAGCACGCTGATTACCTCACATATGTGGGGGTTTGTGGAATGCTTAATTTTTAACTGAGTCATAATATTTAATTTCTTCTTTTCTCTAAATGTTTAATAGTTGGCTAATTCCCAGCAAAAGTGAAAGGAGGTCTCAAGATATTCCACTCCTTGCAGCTTCATGAGTCCAGGAGGCTGGCTTGCAAAGAGAAACACCTGGTACTCCCTTGGAAGAAAAAGCTTAAATGTGAATTGAAGTCTTTGTAGGCACCAGAGAATTCATGTAGGAGAGATGCTAGCAGTGTTCTGGCTGTGAGATATTCTCCCTTTCAACTGACTCTTTCTGACACAAGGGTGTCTTAAGCATTGGCTATGCTCTGTAACAACCCAGGCTTCATTAGCTCTGTTGCTCATGGGACTGCAGGTTTCACAGTATAAGGATCTCAGAAACAACCTTTTCATGTAAGTTAGGTCTAGATAAAATACTGAAGAAAGCTTCTCAGTTTTGGCAACAAATGAGGATGTTTCACAAAGTAAATTGATGTTACCTAAGGTTATTATATGACTTTATGAATTTTGCTTAGATAGATTTAATCTTTCACACAGACTTTTTCTGGTGGGTATTTGACCATTCAATGTGCAAGAAAAGATCAGCGTGTGATCACTGCTAAGTAGAGGAGGTTGAAAGAGGCTTTCTTTTGCTTACAGGTTTTGATTATGTCAGAAACCAGACCTAGCTCCTGTGCAGTGTGTTCCTGTCTATTTTATATTCAAATAAAATGGCTACATTCACAGGATTTTTCAGACCAGGTCTAATGATTATAGCTTCCATTTGAAGCCAAAATACATGAAAGATTTTGTAGTTAGTATCTGAAGTCAGGGTGGAGCTGGAACTTTGGAGCATTTATGGGTAATTCCTCATGTTTTCCAGGCCTGGGCTGATGCCTTTCGAAGTAGCCCTGATTTAACTGGAGTAGTGCATATTTATGAAGAACTCAAGAGGAAAGGCATAGAGTTCCCCATGGCAGATCTCGATGCTCTCTCTCCAATACACACACCACAGAGGGTAAGATGCAGCTTTTTTTTAAAAAAAAAAAAAAAAGTTGGATAACTACTGTTATTTCTCTCCCTGTTTCTCTGAATCTGGCTCATTTTCTCACTCTTGGAAGGTCTTTTTTAATAGTGAAAGGACATGTAAGAGAAGCATAAGACAGCTCCCTTTGACAGATCCTGCTCTGGCAGGGGGGTTGGACTAGATGATCTTCTAGGTCCCTTCCAGCCCCTAATTTCTGTGATTCTGTGATTCTGTGATTCCAACCCCTAACATTCTGTGATTCTGAGATTCTGTGACAGGTTGGTGATACAATGTTGTCTCCTCCCTTGAGTCAAACATCCATTTGAGAAGAAAAGAGTTTGGAAGAAGTTTATACACTTGTATCACAAAGCCACCAGACAAACACAACTGATTTGTTCAGAGAGAGCCCAGCAGGATACATGGTTGAGATTTACTTTTTTTGCTCAAACGTGTGTTTGTTTCTGTTGGTGATAACCCTGAACCAAGGTCTGTCAGGTTTTTGAAGGTGCATAGAGTCTAAATCTCTCACTGATCCCCTAGTAATCATGAGATCATGTATGAGATCATGTAAGTCACTTAACGATTGCAGGTGTCCTGATTATTCACTCTGAAAACTGGAGTGCTAAGTGCAAATGATCAAGGATGGAAAGATTACAACTGGTATTGAGTAATTAAATTATCTATATATCACATCATTTTTTTGTAAGTCAGCAACTTAATTCCTAGCTTAAAATAATTTGTCTTTTGCATTTGGATTTATTCGCTTCTCACTTTTGTTGTAAAAGTAAACAGACTTAAGTGGGTGTGGGCTGAGTCAAAAGATATGGGTACACATTTTTGTTGTATCTGCCTGTTTATGGGTTGGTCTGACAAAGTGTTCTCGTAACTCTGCTGACCTTTTCCACAAGGTGCAATTATGTTCTATATTTGAATGCATTTGGCCTGAGGTTGCTGACAAAGCAAGTGCTGTCACAAGTCAGCATTTGAACTCCTGTCTTTCTGATATGGCAGAGTGTTCCTGAAGTTGATCCAGCAGCAAATATGAACAATTCACAGTCTCAGCAAAGGATGAGCACCAGTTCTTATTCTTCAACTTCTCCAACGGTGTATTCAGCTCCTCAGGCCCCAGCTCTGAATGTGACTGGTCCCATCACTGCTAATTCTGAACAGGTATTGAGGGGAGGATTATTTTGAGTGAGACTCTTTCAGCAGAACAATTAGAAATCAATTTTAGAGGAACTTTCATTTTAACTCTTTATGCTTTACATCCTAGGCTGATTTAGTAGCCTTTTCAGTAAAATCCAGGCTTTCAATTTGTATGTTTGGCCTCCTAATGGCAGCAGTTAGGAAACTTCACCATTTGATACACCAATCCACTCCATGGTTTTGCAGTAGCTTAGCAGTTGTCCTCATTAGTCCTCCACCTTTAAAGGCACAAAATGTCTTGCAGATGCAGGAAATATAACAGGGAGCAAAATCTGCACCTGTAAAATCCTTGCAAATGCCCTAATAAAGGAGGTTCTTTTCTCTCTGCAAAAACATTAATTCCAGAGCCAAAGATTCTGTTCAAAACTAGATTGTCTTTCCTCACCTTTGAGTGAAGCACACGAGATGTACTGCAGCCAAGCTCTGCTTTTACCTGCTGTTTTCAATTGCTTTCCTTCCACTCAAGCGTAGCACATCTGGGTCTGTGATGATAGTGAGGGGTTCTACAAAGTACTTTTTTTAACTTTTCTAAAATTCTAACCTGGGTAAATTTGTTTTGTTTTGTTTTTGTTGTTGTTTTTTTTTCCTGATAGAATGGCTGACACCTCAGATATCAGCTCAGACAGAATCAGAGGTATCACAAAGTCAGTTTTTGAAAATTATATGCTTAAAACAAAAGATTGTGTAGCATTTTGCTATCTGTTTTTTCTCCAATTTAGATTGCCCGGCTGCGTAGTGAACTGGATATTGTTCGTGGAAACACAAAAGTGATGTCTGAAATGCTGACAGAAATGGTACCTGGACAAGAGGACTCCTCAGACCTTGAGTTACTCCAGGTAACATTTCCCAGCAAATATGATTCTGATCCTTTCTGTGCTTGAGTTTCTCTGGGAGTGTGTGGTTTTTGTTGTAGTTCACTGCCTTGCTTTGCATGGTTTATGTAATGAACACGACTTCTACTTGACTGGTTAGTCTCATCACTTGTTGTTCTTCATTTGTTAAAGCTTCCAGTGACAAGCTTTCCCACTTTCCCTTCAAACTTGTTCCATTACTTCTTTGTGTAGCTAGAAATTTTTCCCAGTGTTGAATGTGAGGTGTCCTTTACCAGAAAGCAGCTTAGAATTGCCATAGGCTCTGTAAGCCATAGCATTTCTTCTTCTTCTGCATTCTCCGTCATCACTTGTGCAATGTCAAAACATTCCCAGTCACTATGCAGGAAAAAACACCCCATGTTTCCAGCTGGACTAAATATTGCCAAGGGTCTGTGGATTCTCTGCCACTTGAAATCTTATATATGAACTGTCTTTCCAGATGTGCCATATCTTCTCCTGAAGGTAGTGCCTTAAAGCAGGTGATCAGGAATGATTTTGTGCTATCCAGAGGGTTAGACTGGGTAATCAGAAGGGGAATTATTTTCCTGGGAAGTTTCAGTCCTTACAGATGCGGAACACTGTGAGCTAGTGTTCTAGCTGCTGCCTGTAACATGGTATTTGCCTTTCCGTAGCTTCAGAAATAGGGTTCTGTTTTGATCCTCCAGCAGGAAGGATGGGCCCCGACCACAGTACATTTGGAGGAAGGCAGGGAATTGCTCTCTGTGATACATCAGAGTTTGAAATCCATCCAAAAACTTGTCTCTCCCATGCAGCAGTATTGTGTGTTTGTCTCAGAGCCATCGTGGCAGCTGATAAGAGGCTTTGCAATAAAGAGCCTTTCAGTTACTGACCATTTGGGTTGAATTGCTCAAAAAAAAAAAAAAAGAAGCTTCCAGGAAACCACAACAGACCAAACCAGCATAGAACAGTTTTCTTACATTCAGAAACAACTACTAATGTCTTGACAGCATAGCTTTAAGGTGAGAGAACTTGATCATAAAATGCAGTGACAGCAATGATACTTTCTTCCAACTGATTCCTGTCTTTGACTGATGCATCCTAAATCTGATTCATAGAGCTGGTGAGAACCTGTTTTTGATCACAAAGGATGGTTAAGTCTTTTGAAGGCTGTGAGCTGGGTGCTGCCTGCAAGGACTTCTTGCTTTGCGGTTTATATAGCCCTCCTCCTTAAATAATTCCTGACATTTTCTCCAACAATCAAATGTAAACAGCTTGCTAGAGAGCCAGCTCTGAGCAGAATAGATAGGTACTGTCAGCCCTTTCAGAAAGGCAGCAAACAAACCTCTGAAATGTCACAATCTGCTTCTAAAGTGATGGGATCAAAACTGACATTGGAGAGCACATTCCTCAAGCTGTTAAGGCAGCTGGATTGCACTAGGTGAAATTTATCCAGAGCTTACAATGTCAGACCAAGCAAGGAAAACAAACACGTTTTTGCTTTCATCCTGAAGGTTGTGTACCAACAAGTCATCCTTGTTTAGTACTCATTTTTTGCTGTGAAGTGAAGCTGTTGGAGGAGGGGGATAGAAGATGAGAGGTACATGCTTTAGTTGGAATGTCAGTGCTTATTGAAGTAAAACCATGGGCCTCATCAGCAGCACTGTGCCATATGTCATGTTTCTTCTTGTAGTTCCTCCTTAACAGATCGGTTTTGACCTTTGGTCTTGAGGCCTTTCAGGAATAAAGAGTTCTGCTCAGTAATTGGTGATGGAAGAGGTGTCCTGGAAGCCTGAGAATTCCTGGTTTAGGCAAACTGAAATCTAGATTACTTGGCATGAGAGACTTCTAAAATAAATGCCCTTACTCAATATTGTTACATTTTTCTTCTGAAACTCCCCACTGCCTTTTCACAGCCTGTGAGCTGTGGTTTTGTTCAGCTGAAGGGAATGTTTTGGTGTGTAGTTCAAGCACTGAAGTGTTTGTGGAGTGCTCATCTCTTCATGGTCCTGCTCCTTGTTTTGTGTTCACTCTCATGTTCTCATCAGTTTTTAAGGTCTGTGTCCACAGCACACACTTAGCTACTGAACTTTTTTTCCCCACTTGTTCACTGTGTGCATCTTTTAGTTTTTCAGGATGATATTGCCAGAAGGAGCAGGTCAAATTTTGCTTGAAATCTCTCTTTTGAAAAGCTGTTGTATTAACATGTTTTATTCTTAAAACAGATCACTAAAATACAGATATTTATTTTCTGAAGTACTTAGAATTAAAGAAAAATTGGGATGTTGAATTGTAAATAGGCTCCCAAGGTTTTATGCCATCCTCTCTTGCAGGGTATGTTTGATTAGATGTGCTTTTGGGTGACATTTAATCATGCAAAGATAGACTTGTCTTAGTGTTTCTCAGCTGGGGGATATGTTTGGCAGCAAACAGAGCTCAAGTAAATCTACTTATTACTATCTGCTTATCAGAATGTGTGTGCACAATGCATTCCTCCTAGGAACTGAACCGGACCTGTAGAGCTATGCAGCAGAGAATTGTGGAGCTTATCTCACGAGTGTCCAATGAAGAAGTCACAGAGGAGCTGCTGCATGTGAATGATGATTTAAATAACGTCTTCCTCCGATATGAAAGGTGAGGCACATAGGCCATCAGCTGCTTACACTCATTCTGGGTTTCCACTTCAGTGTAAAATAGGTCAGCTGACAAGAGTTGGCCATCTGGGCCAATGATCCAACATAACTAAATGCAAAGGACCAAACTGCAGAAAGCATTTGCAAAGTCTTTTTATGGTCTTCTATTTTAAATGTTCCTGTTTCCTTTAATACTATGATTTATTATTATTTTTTGTCCTAGCCATTGACTCTTTGTGGCACATACCCATAAAATGCAGGGCAACCTTGTGCAAAACTCTAACTAGCAGAGACTTGAGTCTGCAGTCACTGTTGTGTAGTGCTATGCAGATGCAGGGCCTTGGGACAGAAGACAGCACAGCCACTGTTGTTAGTTCCACTTGCTCGCCAGAGCTCTGCACAAATGCTTGTGCCTCTTCCTGGCGTAGGGAGGCTCCCTGGAGCTCTTTCTGTCTTCTGATCTCTGAGCTTTCTAGTTCCAGAAGGGGTGCCAGGGGAGCTAGCTGTTTGAGGTGGGCATGACCTTCATGCATGTAAGGGTTTTTTTTTGAAGTAACACTTAAAATCTTGAAAAAAGGCCTGTCTTGCTCGAGCTGATGTTTTGAAGAGCTGTTCTGTGGGCATCAACCCCAGGGGTGGGATGTGGGTCATAGGACTTTGGACGTGTTAGACAAAGGCACTGTCAGCCACATCTGCTACTGGAGGTGACACGTGATACGGCAGTCTTGGGAAAGTTTAAGCTTCCCCTTAATGACAGGCGTGGGGAGTGAGGCACTAAAAGAGTTCCCTTTGTTCCTTGCTTTTAGCACAGTGCTTTGTTTCTCAAGCACTGAAAAATATATTGGACTCTAGATCTGTGAATCTGTGCTGTCATGGCAAAGGCTGGAAAGAAGGCTCGGTGGCCTCAATTTTATCTTTGATTTAGTCGTTCAGAGGAGACCAGGGCAAACTTTGAAACAAATGGTGGCTTTTTGTGTGAAATTGGTATGTGTTTTCATGCACAAGCGAGATTCAACAAGCGGCAGAGTGTCACTGTCACTAAGGCTTAGTCTGGTCACCCTTAATATGTTTTCTGTTTTCCTCTGTGACTTTGCTGAATGGGGCTAATGTATTTGTAGTCATTATGCGCTGAAAGGTGAGCTGAGTGATGTCAGCAAAGCTATTTGTCTTAGAATAGCTGCACTGGTCTCAGTGTTTCAACAAATTCCAACTCCTCCTCTGCTATTCCAAAAGCTCCACATTCATCACGCTGGATACCAGGCTCTGCTGGTGACTCCAGCAGGAGCTCTGGCCTTCCAGTAAGCTTTGGATGTAAACCGAATGTGTGGTTTGTCAGCTTTTGGTGAGAAATATGAGGTGGGAGGTGTCTTAGGTTTCCAGTGAAGGAACTGGATTTCCAGTAATAGTAAACACCCACAGTTTCCTAAAATTGAAATTTGTGCCTCAGTTTGCTTTTGCTACCTTTGAAGTCTGCATTTTCTTCTGTTACATTAAGAAAAAAATACCGTTTTCTTGAGATTCCCTGCTGTATTTTGTCCATCTGGGAGAAAGAACACAGGATTATATTAATATTATGGGCTTTTTTACTGCAAAGAGAGGTTGCGTGTGAAGCCACCTTTAAATATTCCAACCTCAGGAGGATGTAGTTCCCTGGCTTTTTTGAGTTCACAAAAGCTAGGTTTGGGTTTGTGGCCCCAGGTGCTGGTTGAGGAAGGAGTAGAGGGGACACCCGATCTTGACTAGCCAGGCTTCTTCCCCTGCAAACCAGGACAATGCTTTTCAAAACCATTACTTTTCATTCTTGGAAAGTACCAACCTGTGTGAACATGGGCTCTGATGATCTTTGAACTGATCGAGAATGTTTTCTTCTAAGAAATGAATCTGCTAGTGATTGTTTCTCTTGGGTAGGGGTGGGCTGAAGTGCAGATGGCTTCTCGTTTACATCTATTGCAGCAAGGGGGAGCTGGTAAGTGGGAGTAACACTTGCTGCAGCACTCAGCTTGTTTAGCTCAGAGCATCAGTCCTGCAGTTCCTGCCCCTTGACTAACAGAATAATCTACTGTGAAGCACTTAATGAAAAAAACAAAACAAAAACTCAAAAGACAAATCCTACAATGTTTTTCAGGCTGCAAGATCAGATTAGTTAATTAATCTCCACATTGGCCAAGAACGCAACTTCTGCAACTATCCTCCCTTTGTCCTGACTTGGAATTAAAGCTTTCAGGGTTCCCTCCTGAACCTACAAAAACTAAGTTCAGTGGAAAACATGTAATGGCTTTGTTGTAAACAGATTTTTTCATTGT
Source organism: Ceyx melanurus (assembly GCA_024611195.1). Taxonomy (NCBI): domain Eukaryota; kingdom Metazoa; phylum Chordata; class Aves; order Coraciiformes; family Alcedinidae; genus Ceyx; species Ceyx melanurus. Next base: position 28,247 of record JANHGL010007235.1, on the reverse strand, counting down.
TTATTAGTGGCTTCCATAATCCATGTTGGGGGTTTTTTTGACTGTTTTTTCCCACACAGATTTGAAAGATACAGGTCAGGACGTTCAACGCAAAATGCCAGCAATGGAGTAAGTACCTAATTCCATTTATTACATCAGCAGCCACATCATCCTAGCCATGCTGTTATTGCTGGTATCAACCCTTCTGCCCTGTGTCCTGCCTGTAGTGGCTAATAGTGGATCCCAAGAAAAGAGCCTAAGAATGTGGCAAATGGCAAGAGACAACTTTTAGCTCAGGAAGACACTGCACTTAGACATCTCTGTGTTTACAATCCTTGATGGATTTTCTTTCCTCTATTAACTTTTTGGATTGCTTTTAAGTCCATGTGGACTTCAGGCATTCACAGTGTCCTCAAGCAGTAATGTCCACAGTTTCACTGCACATTTTTGCTTATTTATGTGTCTATTTATGTAATAAATATAATAAAAAATATATTAAATATATAATAAAATTATATTTTGGTTACATTTGATCAAGTCACTTAATGGTTTTTATTTGCTCCACCTAATTCTTCTTCATTTTGTTTTACAATCCTGCTTTTCAGGTAATTTTCTTCATGCCACTCAAGATTTTAGAGCCTCTCTCATCTCCGTTTAAAGCAGCCCCTTTTCAAACTGAAGAGTTACAGTTCTGAATATTCTTTCAATGAAAACTCTTTTGTAGTTGCCTTATAGTGTTCAAGGTCTGAGTTATGATGAATTAATATGTGGCACTATTACATTTTCTGTTCTGTGTTCTTCTAACCATTTCCTCAATTTATATTGCCTGTTTGATTGCCTCTTCTACTGCACTGTGGTGAAAACTCCAGCACAGGCTCTGCATTGTAACTTTAGTCACAACAAAGAGGTATTATAAAGAACATACCTAATGTGGAAGCAAATTCAGTTTGACTTAGATCTGCTGTTAGTCTGGTGCTAAAAGAGCTGGAGCACACAGACACATTGGCTAAATCCAAAGAGAGTTTCCTGCTGTGCTGAGTGGCCAGAGCTTTTTGGTGGCTGACCTTTTTTATTCTGCACTCACCACCACAGTAACAAAGAGACTGGTCCACTTGGCATTAAGCAAGAGAAATCTGTTTTAGGAAGTGCCCTTTTTTTTTTGTGTGTTTATGTGTGTTTAATGTTGCACTGTAAGAAGAAATCTCTGGCATGTGTAACTTGCTGTGCTTCTTGTGTCCCAACAGGTACTGAATGAGGTGACAGAAGATAACTTAATAGATTTGGGTCCTGGCTCTCCAGCTGTAGTGAGCCCAATGGTTGGAAACTCAGCACCTCCATCTTCGCTTTCTTCACAGCTTGCAGGACTTGGTGAGTACCTGATCTGAATAATATATATGGTTCTAGGATTCTATGAAGTCTGAGCAGTTGCTGAAGTCCCTAGGACTTACCTGAACACCCAGTACAAGCCCTTACCACACAATGGGATGTTGGGTTTTTGTTGATGGTAAAACTTGTACTGCAACTTTTATTTTGGTACAGCTGTCCATGAAATCCATCTGGTGAGTGTTCTTGGTTCTCCTTCAGCAGATAATATTTGTAATCTTTGGATGAAAGGTTTTATGAACCATTAGATGTTTTACATTAAATCAAGCTGAAGATTGCTTGATAGGTTCGCCTGATGTGAATGAAGGTTCTCCACTTCTTTCAGCCTTATGCCAATATCCTATTGCTTGATTTGAAACCATGAGTGTCATAGTCAGTAGCTGAGAGACAATGTTATGAAGAAGACTAGTATCCATGACCAAAATTTTGGACTATGTTAGTGCACAGTAGCTATTTGAGATGGGCAGCAGGTGCACACCTTTTCCTGGCCTCTAAATGCGGGGTATTTATGGTGTGTGGCATTTCCAGGAGTGAAGAAGACAATCTTTACATTTGTCTTTTAAGAAATCCGTGGTTAGCAACCTCCAGCTGCTTCTGGCAGAGTTGTGCTCGGCAATGCAGCTGTTAAGGAGATGATACCTACGATACATACGCTTTGATTGTTAATGCGTCCTCTGTAACCAACACAGTCACGACAGTGGTGCTTCTCTATGGTTTGCTGTTTCACTAGGTCCTTTTGTTTTTTCACTTCTGGTTGCAGACTTGGGTACAAACAGTGTCAGCGGCACACTCAGCTCTCTCCAGCATTGTAATCCCCGTGATGACTTCGACATGTTCGCGCAGACAAGAGGCAGTTCCTTGGCTGAGCAGCGAAAGAAGTACGTTGGAGTTTGTCTTTAGTGCTCTTTGAGTCATGGCATTGCTGTTTTCTAAGGCCATCAATCGGAAACTTCTTGACTGCATTCCAGACTGAAAAAGTAGTTTTGGTGTATGTTTATGTGCTTTTAATCCAGTCCCTATCCTTTAGTCATTATTAATGTGAGCAAGTTCCTGCTGCTGGGCAGAACAGCCAGGCTGCATAATACTATTTGACTGTCTTAGTTAATGAGCTCACTGGAAACTTGGAAATGAACTTGCCTTTACATTTGCAGATGCTTCCTCTCATAAAGTCTTGTCCCATGCACCAGACTGGTGCTTGAGATACAGGAGCATAAGGGTCCTTCACCTGAAGGTCATGGATATACTTTGGTGACTGAATTACTGTCATCGGGGGCTTGGAAATACAATTACCATCCAGTTAAACTCCCCCTTTGGCCCAGCAGTCAGACTCTCATAGGCTGTCAAGGCAGTGTAGCTTGTATGGCTGCCATGCCCTCCTTAATTTGTTTATATGCATAGGGCTTGCATTTCTAGAGCTACAAATTTGAAACTTTCAAGAGCACTGAACAGGTCAAATTATTTTAATGTAAAATAAATCTATGCACTTATTAATAAATCCTTTGATCCATGTCAGGTGTGATTCAGTGAAAGACACAGTCATGTATTTTTCTTTCATACTGTTTCTTGTCTCCCAGTTTCAGACTCTAGAGCATGCAGTGGCTACCAGTAGTCAGAATGTCATCAATATCTTGTCTCAAACTAAGAAACATTAAATAGTTTAGCTGACCTTAAAAAATTATAAAAAACTTACCAGCTCTGGAAAACTTGACCCAGCAGATTTATTAGGCTCTTTTAATTACAGCTATCAGTACAACAACCGGTGCTGCCTCAGCTGTAGTATCAGTGTTGAGATGTGCTCTACCACAGAGGCATATGGTACCCCAGGAGATTTCAGGCAGAGAGCCCTAATGTATAGTCAGAAAGAAGATGCATTGCAGAGAGATCTAATGGAGGTCCCTCTGTCTTTTGTGCCAAATGAAGCACAAAACTAGTCTTCCCCCACTGCACCTTTATCCCCTTCTATGAGCTAATGGAACAAGGAGCGCGTATCAGTGGTCTCACAAGGGAGGATTGCTCTGTCTTCCTTGGATTGTTCACTGCGTAAGTGGAGCAGCAACTAGGCGGGGAAGATGTGAGTGTGACTTGCTGTGCTGTGTAGGCAAGAGCCTCTGGGTGCTGTGCTCAGAGCTTGAGAGAAGCCAGCATGCTGGAGGAGAGCACACTCCTCCTGCTTCTCCTGCTCTTCCTGCTCCTCACACCCAGCTCCTCCCAGGGTCCAAGTTATGGGCAGGTGCTGATGTCTGCTTCAGCTCACGGAACACCAGTGTACTCTTTTTGCCTCTGTCACCCAGCTGCTATGTGTCCCTTTTGCATTGCAATTTAAGAAGCTTTTAAAAAAGCTGACCTCCGTAAATCATGCATCACTTCGTAAGCTTCACTGTGGTTGCTTAGTTATGGTTCATCTGTCTTTGATCTGTTTCCCTCTGTGCCCCACCCCCCACCATGCATGCAGCAATGTCTGGCTTCCAAATGTCATCTTCAGACCTTTGCAAAATATGTAATCAGGCCACTTTTCACAGTCTCCTGCTGGCTCTTGGACATGCTAATAACCTATTTGCCCACCTTTCATCATGCCAGGCTTACTCTTTTGCTTCAGCTTGCTCTGAAACTGATGGGTAGTCATACAGAACACACTCCTCTTCCTGGAGTACACTTAGTACACTCTTAAGTCTTGTTAAGAAAAGGAACGTGCTTTCTGATTTCCAGGGGAGTTAATTGTAGCAGCAAGCGTCTCCTGTGTGGGGTGATGACTGCTGGACTTCCTTCTAGTTCTGTGGTTTGTTCCTTTCTTTCAGTGTGACGTATGAGGATCCTCAGGCTGTCAAAGGACTAGCGTCTGCACTGGATGTTCGAAAACAGAACACGGGAGGGGTAGGTCATTGCTCTGTGCTTTGTTGTCTGAAGCCGTGTGTGGAACCCAGCTGTAGGCAAGCTGCTTTGACCAAGAGTTCTCATTCTGTATTCCAGCAATGTGCTGGTAATGGCTATTTTGAAATTGACACCTAAGAGCAAGTACTTGCTCAATAATGATCTCTAAAGAGCTGCTACTTAGCACACCAGCCTAAGAGACTTGAAAATCAGAGTGGGCAAATTCTCCTGTGCTTTTGCAGCTTGCCTGGTGGGGGGCAGGTCCAGCTCTTTGACTAAAATCACTGCTAAAAAGACCAAGTGGGGAATGTCTTGTGAACAGTGGTGTGCATTTGTTTGGTTTGGTTTTGCTTATGAAAGCCGGTGGTGCAGTTGTGATCTGCCAGACTTTGCTCTAAGCTCCTGGATACAAGAGCAAGTTCCAGGGAGAGAAATGATGTAGGCTTTTAACGCTTCACATGCCTTGCGTAACTGCCCCTTTGTGCAGTCTGTCCTGTCTGTCCCAGGGCAGGCTCCTGCTGTCTTGTGTGGGAAGGAGAAGCCCACATACTGTTGCCTCACAGCAGCTGATGCTAGAAACATGTTTGAGAGTGTGAGCTTAGCCTGCTTTGTCTGCATACCTTTGTGAAGGCAGAAGTGAAAAGAGCTTTCAAATCATCCCTCAACCCCTTTCTACCATCCCTGTTTTTTAAAACCATCTTGTTTTTTTGAACTCAGCTGCATGTAATTTTTTAGGGCAAGTTCAGAGCTTTTTCCTCATCTCCTTTGAGTCTGTGCTGACCACTAGGGAGCATGGCAGAGCCAGTGTAGCTTGGGAAAGCCAGTGCAGCAATGCACACCCCTCCCTCAGTGGAGAATTGCCTCCCCATGCCTGGGCTGATCGCGCCCTGGTTCTTTCATAAGATGCAATGGGAGTGCTAGGGGCAGCTGGTACGCCTGGCAGCTCTGAGCCAGGGAGAATTTGCATTGAGAGCCAGCTAGGGTCAGATCGCAGCTGCCTCCCTGCCTCAGCCATAGTTCAGTGGTAGCAGGGCTTCAGCGATAATTTCATATGGAGCATCCCCCACCCCATAAATCTATCTGCTGGTTCTTGTCCCTGTCCTCCTGCAAAAGAGAAATTTATAACCCAGGTCAGCCCCATGATCAGTTTTTATCTCAGCCCCACACAAACTCATGCCAGCAGTGCTGAGGGAAGAGGGGGAACTGTGGGGAGGCAGGGCAGAAGTATATTAAGGGAGGTGAGAAAGGAATTCCTGAACCGGTGTGACAACCCAAGCCCCTAGTATCACCAGGCTGTGTTGTTGTCAGGACATGGGAAAGGATTGGAGAATTTTGCTCTTTGTTGCTGGCTAACCAAACGCAAAGAGCTTGCATTTTAGCTACTGGTCAAAGGGGCTGTACTCCCCCATGGCCACAGGGTCATGTCCTTATTTATTAACACTTCTGTTCTCAGCCAATTCTGCTTAAGGCACCAATGCGACGTGTCACTCATGCCAGTGTAGCTGCTGCTCTGCCCCAAGTGTTGTCAGTTCAAAGGATTGCGTCTAAGCTAATCTGACGTTCAAAGTTTTTTAGGGCAAACAATTTTTGGGTTGTGGAGCTTTGGCTATGAGATGTTATAGGGGCTTTCAACCTCTTTTCAAAGGTCCATAAGACTGTATTGTGTAATCAAAACAACTTGTTTTGTAATGCAGTCTTTCAGTAAATGGTAAACATTACTTTTTGTCAACAGTTGTGAGGCTTGTGGGTGTCTCTTCTTAAAGAAAATAAAAATTAAATTCTCCTAAAGTTACCAGCCCCAGCGTATGTAGCAAAAAGCTGGCAATGCTCAGTAAACAAAAGACACGTGTTAATTTGGTTAGAGAGATCATTTAAAAACAGCTCTAGGGAGGAGCCAAAAGCTTTACAGCGCATTCTTCACATGCGTCTTGTTCCAGCATAGTTGTCCAGTGGTAAAATTCAGCACATCTGACATTTCTAATGTAGTCATTCTCAGAGTGGTCTGTAGAGAGATGGCTGGTCACGTGGCATTAGCTGTCTTTTAATATGATTTAGCAGCTGGAAACAAGACAAGCTAAAAATACTCTGTTTTCTTAATATTGCTTTTCCATGTTGGGAATTGCTTTTGTTGCCCGACCACAACTGGGAGAAGAGGTGTCCAAGAAACAATTCTCTGGTGTTACACAGATAGTAGGTGAAGTTGGAGTGATTTCCCTGTTTTGTTTCTTTTTTTCTCAACACAAATACTGAAATAAGACCTAAAAGATTACAGCTGATTCTCCCTTATCTGCGGTAATGGGAACAGTATAGGTAACCCACATATATGGGTATCTGGATGGAGGTCCATAATCACACCAGTGACTCTCTGCTGAGCTAACCCAGTCCTGGCAGGGTTGGTGGGCTGGAACTGCTGCTTTCTGCCAGTCCTGAGCAAGCCCTCAGACCTAGAGATCACTCTGCTTCCAGGCCCTGGCTCAGGGATGCAATGCTGAAGGACAAGAAGACATCTTGAGAGGCTTTGTGTTGTGGTGCTGTGCGGTCTGCAGCCTGCTTGGAGGAGCTGGATGCATCAGCACGGTCCTTTTAACTTCTGCTGTCCTTCAAGAGGGGCAGTTCAACAGGCTGCCAGGACACTGCAACAAACAACCATTACTTACCCTCCTGCTTAACGCTGTCATTAGAGCTGCTGTGCTGTTAGAGGTTGGGGCAGAGTCTGCTGTGATCAAGGAGGTAGGTAGGGTGTGCTGCAGCTTCTAGCCTCATAAACAGGGATAACACCACAGTCTGTAATACTTGTGTTTCCAGTGAAGTCTCACTGATTTTAATCTGATTTAGCCTACACTTTTTCTTCTTCTAAGAAGATTACAAACATCAGCCTCACTATTACTCAGATATATGTGTTTATTTGTTTGTTTGTTTATTGTTTTAATCTGTGAGCTGTCTGTAGGAAGTGCAGAGGTCTGGGTGAGGTCTGTCCCTCCATGCTGACAGGCAGCAGAGGGGGATGCAGCCACTGCCAGAAGCTGCCATAGGCACTGCTGAGTGTGTGTGTATGTGTCTGTTAAGTTTTTAACTTGCTGCTGTTATATTACATTGTCACGGGTTGTTGCTGTGGTTTCTCTCTTTATGGACCTTTCTGTTCTCAACACAGAGGAGAGGTAAAGGTGGGAACTCAGACATGGAGCCCATAGACAAGTGGCTAATTACACAAGGAATGGTGAGGACTTCACCAGTGAAGCAATTCCTACTGCCCACCCCAGTCCCTTTTCCTAGAATAACCATCCTCCATTCACCTCTCGTCCTGCCCTACTGAACTACTTGAAATCAGACAGTACAAGGAGATTTAATCCCACCTACCTCATTACCTGGGGCGAAGGGAATGATTTGCACCAATTTTTGGTTTATTCAGCACAAAGGCCTGAACCAACTGAATCATTTGTAGGATCCCATGTCACCTTTGGAAGAGACCTGGGGATCCAGCTGGTTCCTTATACTGTCTTGATTTATTTATGCAGTATCCACTTTTCAAGGGATAAACACAAGTCTCATGGATCTTGCTCATAAAAAGGACACTTTCTACATGGCTTCAAAGCAGCCTCTTCTGGTAGTGCTTAACCTTATGGTCTGGAATAAACACATGGAAGTTGTAGGATCCTACTTAATTGAACTGAGTAATGTAGGGATAGTTTTGTATGAAAGGAAGGGAATGGGAGGACTGCTGCCCAGACCAATATCTTCCACCCCACTGCCATTAGGATTCAGACTCCAAAAGGGAAAACACTGTTTCTGGCTTTAAGAATTTATTCCTGTGTTTAGTGATGTTCTGATGAAATCAAGCTTCTGAAGATCACTGAATCTGTGCACTTGTTGACCTTGTTTGAAGTTGTCCTTCATCAACATGCTTGCAGAGAGATGTTCAAAAGCCTGCTTTAAGGGCAGAAGTCAGAGGGAGGCAAAAAATAGCCTCAGCTATACCTTAACGCCAAGCCCTAAGACCAATTTAGTTATTTTTGGATGACATCATCCATCACTTCAAGCATTTGAGATTAGTCCCAATAATGTGACCTAGCGGTACAAAGTCCTTCTGAGACAGCCCTGACTGCAGCAGGGTTCAGAAAGGTGCGGTGCAGAGTTCCCATTGGAATTCCCTGGGCTGCGCTCGCAGGGCAGCCCATGGGGCCAGGTGTCACCAAGCCAGTGGGTGTCACCAGGAGCAAGAATGGCTCACACCAGGGAAAACCTTCAATGGCCCAGACTAAGCTGCTCAGTGCTTCAAAAAAGAAACACCCCGGAGAGTTTAAGGTTGAGAAAAACCAAAGCACGCAGTATTTTGCCTCTGATACTGTTGATTGTGGTTGACAGAGGCTCTTGCTGTTTGGTGGCTCTGTTGCAGCCAGAGATGTGCTGTGCTGCTGTTAGATGTTCATCCATAATGAATAATCTGGTGATTGAGTTAGTTCCTCTTCTTTGCCTTTCCACTGTTTACAAGAGCAGGGAAGCATGAAACTGGCACCCCCACCATTCACACCACTCACGCCACTGCTTTATTAAAAAGCAAACACAATATTCGCTCATTGGCTTGTGGTTATTCAGTCTGGAAAAAGGATACTGCAGCATTCATGGAGGTGTACGGATTTGGGGAGGGAAGGGGGTCCGGCTGTCCAGCCAGTTGCTGCTCTTACAAGCCTGTCACCTTGTTTGTATGCTAAATACAAGAGAGAAAGCTAAAATAAACCTAAACTAATCATTAACTCCGTTTTGCTCTTAATTGGCTGTAGTTCTTAACCCTATTTATTAATACATCCGTGTAGAGTTTGCAGTACCAGGAGGATAACTTGTGCCCCAGGTATGAACTTGATGTGCACATTCTTTAGTAACTTTTTGCACTTCTGAGATGAGGTGGAAGAGAGGGGTGAGCTGACCTTGCTGTTATCTGTGCCTGTACAACACCGAGACCACTGACAGGGTGTTGTCCCCCTGCCAGAGTGGTGCTCACATCCCTCATAGCCTGATGTTCTTTCTCAACTGTGATACATTTAAGATTAGAGCTGAGTTCTCCCCACTCCATTTCTGTTCATCCCAGTTCACCAAAACACCTTTGCAGAGTGAGGCTTATTCAGGCCTCTGTGTGAACTTCCAGTGAATGTGGCGATGGTGTTTCTGTTTCAGCTTAACCTACAGCTCAGTTTTGCTGCCAAGGTGGTGCCAGGACCTCGGAGACACAAGTCACACCTTTATCCATTTCATCTATACCTACAAAATGTTATCTACAGAAAGTGTTCCTGATCCAAATGGGATTTAGGGACATAAGATGAGCTGTTCCAGTACCAGACCTGTTTGCTGTATGAGCTCTGGGTGCTTGCAGTTAGGCAATGCAGGTGTCACACAAGGGCGGGTATCAGCAGCCCTTAGGCACAGACTTTAGCATAAGGTCACCCCATTCCAGTGCAGGTCATTCCAGTTCCCTTCTCATAAGTTTGGGCAGCTGCTAAGATTTGCATGAATATATTAATTAGTTGGAATGATCTGTCACCTCACATGCCAAATGGATCTTTGTTGCGAAAGTGAGAAGCAGGTGTTTCTCCAGCCACCACTTCAGGATGGCATTACTTGGGACAGTGGCAGGGTAAAGAATGAAACTGAACCAGAATTCACAGATGCTGATAGGAAGCAACTTTCAGTATTACATCTTGACCACCAGCAGTGTGTCTGTCTAGAGAGGGAAGTCCTCTCTGTAGTAAAGATACATGAGTAAAGTTAAATGAAACCTTTTGCCAAGATGTTGTTAATTAGTAGTAAAGTGGGATGCCGCTATGTGTGCCTTCAATAGAGAGATGGATCTAAGATGTGGAAATGACTTGGGTAATGTGAGACTGTTGAAATACGTGATCTTCTTGGAGACTAAAGTGCTTGAATTGTGGAAATAAACACGTGAAGATCTCCTTTCTCCTGTGTGGTAGGACCCCTCTCCCTTTTGAAGGCAAGCAGGCATGTTCCCTTGTTCCAAAGACTATGTGGGTTCATCATCTGTCCAGCCAAGACATTTTACAGAGCTTTCTGCAAGGACAATGTGATAACCCACGTGAGGGAAGGCTTTGGCTCTCTGGACATGCCTATGGGATCCAGATCAGCTAGCTGTTGTATGGGCACAACAGACTGTGTTGGGGAACCTGTGTCAAAGCACCCGAGCTCTTGCCTTCCCCATCTGCATGATGTGTAAACACAGTTACAAGGCTATCAGGTAGCTAATTCTTTCCTTATGTGTAAATTCAAGTGTGCTCTAATATTGAGACCAGGCAGCTATTTCAAGATCACAAAAGCTTTAAATAGATGGTAAGGCTTTAGTAGGAAGCTGGAGTAGACTGCTAATCATGCATCTTAGTGCTCTCATTCTCTTACTGTAGGAACAACAAACCTTTCTTTACTATTGCTAATGAACTAATGGGGAGAAGGAGTGACTAGCAGCTAACCAAGTACTGGTGTCAGCTTTGTTAAACCTCTAGAAAGAAGTGGAGTTAACTAAGCTGCTACAAGATGGTAGTCTAGTGACAATTAGCATGAACCTTGTTAAATGTTTTAAGAACATTAATGAGCTCACCTAGAGACCTGAAGTGTCATTTCATACCTGCTTCTTTTCCAGTGGGATCATTTTTAATAGAAATAAAATGTGATATTAATAACCTTAAACTGACATTTTAAGGGTAGAATATTGGATTTTATGACTTCAGAGGAAATATATTGGCAATACTCTTTGGCTTTTGATTGCTTATGAGAACACCAACACAATCTAGCTTAGATAAGTCTGAACTGGAATTCCAGGTTCCTGTGGAGTTTGTTGGATTGAACACTCACCTTTGTTCTCCCAGCCCTCCTGTTCCATTTCCCTTTCAGGACTGTGGAGAGGATCCCATTTGTAGCATTTTCCAAAGTCTAAATAGAAGAGGAATGTGAACAATGAGCCCAACTTTTAATTAAAGCCAGTTACTTCAAGTACCTAAAAATATTCTGCGACTTAATTTCCATTTACTATGAGTATAGACTTTTAAAAAAGAAATCACAATATTGCTATAAAAACAGCTCTTGCAGCCAACACTGACTATCTAGGGAGCTGTCTTGCCAAGACTGAGAGCTTCACTAGACCATTGATGTTTGTATAATCTAAGTATTAACAAGTCAGGATCCCATTATGGAGCCATTTCCATGTAGGCTGTGGCTGCCGCTGCAGTTTGTTCCCAGAAGCTGTTGCCTTGTTTAATGTGTAAACTTGCAAATTTATTTTCGCATTGCTTCCGTTGTGCTTTAGGGGATTAGTTTTTAACAAAACTCCCCTTCAACATTTTTCAGTTTAGGGCTTCTGGAAGGGGGACACTTGCCAAATTCACAACAGACTGGCAAAAAACGAACTCCTGCGTGTGGTCATTTTCAAAAGGCATAGAAATGGCACAATGTGAGAGTTAAACCGTTTGAAGACTCTCAGTTACTCTTGAGAGTGTCCTTCTCTTTTTATTCTTGAGCCAGTTAAATCTGATACATTTAACCCATGTTTTATGAGGAAAATGGGGGCTCAAGAGTCTGAGGACAGTAAAAATGGAGGTTTGAGCAATAGCTGCAGAGCCTGGGCTCTTCTGAGAGCATGCAGGAGAATGGGGACAGTTTTGTAAAAGGTCATCACTGAATAGCAAAGGGCTGACACATTCAAATGTTTATCTTGCAGCTCACTCTGCTTCTTCAATATGACCTGGGAGAAGTGTTCTTGTGCTTCTGAGGTTTTTATTTGTTTGTAACATAAAGTAGGTCTGTCTAAAAGTAGAATTCTTTTTTTTTCACCTGCCCCCCCCCAGGCTTATTTTAAATCTTGCAAAACCCATCAGCACAGACTCTTGTACTGCTGAGCTTATCTTGGAGGACTCCTGCAAACCTGGAAGTCCTGTGATTCTCAGGGATCCATTTGTTGCGTGGTCATCTGTCATGTTTTCAGTATAAACAAGATTGGAACTGCTACTCCTCATAATATGGGGATGTCAGTATCACCACCACGGTGCTTTTTTAACAACTGCTCTTATTTTATTTACAGAATAGTGAAAAAAAACCCACTCCTATTTTCCTCCTCCTCTCTATACACATTTTCTTATCCTTAAGGAAATGCAAGTACCTTTCTGAGCTGCAAATTAGCCAACAGCTCTGAAGGCTGCACCTTCCAAAGCATTACTTACTTGGTTGCAATACAGGGGAGAAAAAGAGCAGTAAAACTTCTGCAGTAGGTTTTAGGTTGCTGTAGACCGAATAAACCCATTGCTCTGTATCTCTGAAGCCAGTATTTTCCAAAGCTGTTAAACTAACATGCTAGTTCTACAAGGTGCAACTTGTCCTTGTGAAGGAACGTGTTGGAAGATGTCTGCAGAGCCCTCCTCTTGCTCATGTTAGTGGCCATCTGGACCAGCTCACAGCAGCTTCAGTGCTCTGTGTTAGTGTTGTACAGGTGTGATTCAGCTCTCCCTTGCAAATGAAAAAGAAGCAGTTTCCCCCAAATCTGGCCCATTCCAAAGTGCAGGAAATGATCTGTTTGGGATCTGCATGTAGTAGTTGAAAGCAAAATGATGACTTGAACCTCTGACCCTTCTTGAGTCTGTCATGTGCACTTTGTCCAGCAACCTGCTGAGTCAGAGCTGCCTTCCCAGTGCCTTTCTTGGTGGGAGATGCTTTGGATTGAACCCTGGATTACAAGTCCTTTGACTCAACTAACACACCTTAGCAGACCTCACGCCAGGCAAGGGCTTAATTGATCTCCCCAGTGAAAAGGGTCACGTGATTAAAATAAAAATTTCTCGAGGAGCTCTGTTAAACAGCATAAGCCTGTGCTGCTGCCTGTAATTCAGTATCTGTCTGCCTCTGCTAGAAGTCCCTGAGAAAAGTACCTCTCCCAAAGAATTAATCTGCAGACCCTCTTTCAGCTCTTTTTCCCGTAAGAGGTTTAAGGCAGAGATGTGGACAATTCCTGACACCTTTTCTTCTTAGGAGAGCCTCTCCAGCACCCCGAGGTCTCTTGTCTGCCAGCCCCTCTGCTTGGCTGCTGTGCTCTGCCCTGAAACCTGCCTGTCTGACATTGCTTTCCAAGGGTTTTTCAGGTTGTCCTTCCGAGCTCTTTTGTGGCAGTTTCCTGTTTACTTCTGCAGCCCTCTGTTGTATTTAAGCAGCATAGTTAAGTCAGGAAATTCTACACCTAATACGCTGCAATTTCCCTCTGCTGACCCAGTTGCCTGTAGCGCTTTGTGAACTAGCCGCACTCCAGCCCCATCGCGCTGCCTGCCACAAGGCCACAGTAAATTGGCAGCGCTTTGGTCTTCAGTTGAGAAGCAAACCTGCCATGCCTGTTTGTTAAACCATGCCAGTGCTGGAACTGGAGACAAGAGGAGCACGTTCTGTGCTCTTCTCCTCTGCCTGCACCAGGAGCTACTGCTCCATCCTGGGAGTGCAGTGAGACACTGGAACAGGTTGCCCAGAGAAGCTGTGAATGCAGAGAGGTTGGAGCTAGATGATCTTCAAGGTCCCTTCCAATCCAAACCATACTATGATTCTATGATCCTCCTCCACACCTTCAGTTTTGAAACTGCACTGGCACATGTTGGGTTCTTCTGCCACTGTCATGAGAATATCACCTTTGACAGAGGAGTAGGGACAGGGACTGGGGACTGTTTTGCTTTAAACTGGTGTGCTGAGGCTTGCCAAGGCTCAGTGGTGTGGTGGGAGGAGGATCTGGAAGGAAAAATGGCTGGGTACCCTAGGCTCTGACCACCTCCACCTGTGGAGAAAATAAAATTGTTTTCATAGGAGCATTGCCTGGAGACTTTGAGCCCCTCTTTTTGCTAACCCTCCACTGGGGCTAATGCTCATTTTAGAAAAAGAAAAGGTGTAAATTTAACATTTCAAAAGCTAACAAATATCCAGTATTCTACCCTTTAAAGCTTTTCACGATCAAAATTAGAATCATCAGTCCATCTTGATGGTTTTAATATGTGGTCGAGAAGTTACCCATTTTACACTGGCATCAAGTCACATCATTCCCCATAATCTTTCTCTTGGGTTTATTTAGCCTTGTTGTTCATAATTTCTTTTCCATGTGTTTTTTTATTTGAAATGGCATTTATATTTTGTTGCCTTTTTGGGTTTGTTTTGTTGGTTTTTTTTCCCCCAGCACATCTTACATCTTTGGTTTTTTTTGTTTTTGTTTTGTTTTCCATTGCTCTGTGGCCATGATTGTGGATGTGTTTTGGTTTTTGCCTGCCTTGCTGTTCTCTCGCTGCACTCCCTAGATCCCTGTTGCACAGTCCTCTGTCATGGATGACATTGAGGAGTGGCTCAGTACCGACTTGGTGAGACTCTTTATACTTTCATTTTTCACATGGGTAATAGCATTTTTATGGATAACTTTGGATGCATTGCTGAGTTACTGATACTGAAACAGGAGGCAAAGTCCAAGTCATACCACTTACTTCCCTGGGAAGGGAATAGCTCAGCAGGGTCATCTTCAGCAATTCAATCAAAAACATGTTGGGTTTTTTTCTGAGTTATTTTATTTTCACTTTTCCACATTAACCTCACAGAATAGCATGCAGTCCAGAAATCCTCTGTTTCTGGTACCCAAACAGGAAGGCATTTAAACATGTGCTGAAGTTTCCCTATGTTGTCTGCCAGACCCAAAGCACATGTTTAAGGCTGTGTTAGCTCTGACAGGATCTAAGGACGTGCTTTTAAGAGATGCTGGATCAGGGCTTAGATTTCTTTTAAATTTAGATGTCTTTGTTAAATTGGCAAACAGTCTTGACATGTTTCATAATAGTAGTAATAAAAATTTATAGCAGTCTCTCTTCAATGTTTACAACTTTCAGTTTCTCCTAAATTATTATTGTCTGGTAATTATTAAACAAACAAACAAAAGGCAGGACTAAAAGTAGCTTTTCCTTTATCCCAGAGTTAATTTTGCTGTACCACCACGTTTGGGTTAAGCAGTGGTACAGCCAGGACACATTCCCATTTGTGGGTTTTTTTAATATAAGCATCTGACTCAGATTAACCAAGTCCAATTTGGGGATATGTGGTGGGTTGTGTTTCAAACTATTCTTTTAAATACAGTTTTAGTGAACTGAACTGTTTCCTCATGTCCACCATCATCTCTAAGGATCATCTCCTTCCAATTCTTCCAACTTCAGATTATTATCCCTAAAGAACTCTCTGCTCCTTAAGGTCTGCCCCAGCCCTCTGCTGTTGCCTGCTTGGCTCCTAGCTGGAGAGCTCAGGCCAGGGCTCTGCTCCCCAGCTCCATCAGCAGAGCTTCAGGCACGCTCCAGCATGTCAGCCCTTCACTCTGGTACCAGAGCCAACTATACTGAAAGGAAGAAAATGCTCCTGCTCTCCAAAGCTGCCTGAAGTGTTTAAACAGACTCTGGGTTTCAGTGTTGGGAGTTTGGCAGACTGACTGGTTGTTTTGGAAATGTCACTGAGTTTCAGCTGCAGGTAGTTTTTTCAGGCCTTGGTACAGATAGTCATCTTCAAATTTAATTACAAACTGACCTCATTTTGTTAAAGAAATAACAATAAACGTAGCATGTCCACTCTGCTTAAACAATCAGCTTTTGTCTTTGCTATTTAAATTAATTTAGGAGATAAGATCTCATGGAGAGATAGCAAAGTAGCTCTGTGCATCTGTCATCCCCTTGACAGTCTTGCTCAAAAAGAGAAAAGCCAAGAAATGCTGTGGAGATACCTGAACAGGCCTGGTGATCACACTGCTGCCCCTGTGACTGTTTTTCCTTCCTGCCTCTCGGGTACCTGGGCCCCAATCTTGTCCATGTGTGGGTATAACGTTGAGATGCCCCCCAAGAAAGTTTGGACTGGATTTTGGGGTCTTACTCTAGGTTTCCGCCCTCCTTTTTTTTGTTCCTTGCAGTTCTCAACTTCCTAGATGAGGAAGTTACAGGTTAGATTTCAACTATAAAGAACCAGAACGTGGTTCTTTATTTCCTTACCCTTTTTGGGGTATATTGCAAGGGAACCTATGCATGTGAAGCAGTGGCTGCTGTGTGCACCTTTGGAAACCTATGTGCAGTCGAAAACTGGCTTTAAAACTCAGGCATTAGAAACCTTTGTGAGGCCAGCCAATACATTCCCACCCTCCTGGTAGAGAAGTCAGGGTACGGACAAATACTTTTCATCTTCAAAGCAGGTTCTTCATGAGGTTTTCAAGTATTTTCAGCCATCTCCAACATCCTGATAGATTGACAAGGATGCCTCATCCTTGGACTTTTAATTATTGTACTGAAGCACTGACCCCCTGGCACCCCAGATTTTGCATCTCATGGACAGGCATTAACTGCCCATCTGGGTCCTTCCTCCAGACCACATTAGTCTGGACTTTGTATAGCATAGACACCCAGAAAGCTGCTGTATTTTGGTATGAAATCTAAAATGAACTCCCACAGGAGGAACATTGGCCCCAAACTATTTTGTGGCATGTATCCTTTGTCAGCTAGTAGTGCATTTTATTTGAAGACACAATGCAAACCCCAGTCCCGACTTTCTAAAGGATGGTATAACAGAAAAGATGGTGGCTTGTACAGCATCTGTGTGACTCGCACAGCTCAGTTCTTGACCTCACCTACTGTCTGAGGTGGGAGCAGTGCTGGATTGACATTGAGGTCCAACAGGGAAAGTGTAGCTATCCACCAGTAATCTTCAGAAGCATCTCTAGTGGTTGGCATCTTGCTCTGCAGCCCAGTGAAGTGTCAGTCACCACTGGACTCCTGACGAGGGAGCCGTGTGATTTCCCCAGGCTACCCTGCTCAAAGAGTTAGGATGTGGAAACAAGTGGTGAAAATTGCCTAGTTGCATTAAACATGTGTAGAGGATAATAGTGAGAGTGAAGTGCTGCCTGTGTGTTCACACACCCTTTTGTTCCTGTTGCAGAAAGGAGATGAACTGGAAGAAGGAGTGACCAGTGAAGGTAAGCAGAGACACCTGTGGCTATAAGCTGTTCTCAGGTTAGTGCACAGATGGAATGGTCTGCCTTGATCCCTGCTAGAACTTTGTGCAGCCTCATGATCCCCAGCAAATGCATCTGCACTCAAAAAGGTGGGAGGAGAGCATTTCAGAGCAAAAAGTTCATGTTTATGGTGTGAAGAGCCCTCCCATCTGTAAGTTCTTTCCTGACACCTTCCATGACTGTGCACTGTGTTTGTGCCATCAGGAACGTGTTCCTGAGATGCTCAGCCCTTTGGAATGATGTTTCCCTGCTTTTGTGACAGCTGATGGTTTGATTCCGTCTGCTGCCTGGGCTTGGGTGACCCAAAGGACATCCGTACCCTCTCCTGAGGAAATGGCGCTGTCCAAGTACGTGTGCCTGCGAACACAGCCCAACAGGATTCCCAGCGCTGCAATGCCAGACCCTGCCAAACTCTGTCCCCAGGGCTAAATGTACAGCCCCTCTTCTTATCTCTCTTCTTTGTTTCTTTTTGCATTGCAGAGTTTGACAAATTTTTAGAAGAGCGAGCCAAAGCGGTGGAGATGGTTCCTAATCTGCCGTCCCCTCCCCTGGAAGCCCCCACCCCTCCAACAAATCCTTCCAGCAGGAAAAAGCAGGAGCGCTCAGAGGATGCTCTTTTTGCACTGTGAAGATCGCTCTTAGCCACCCTCCCTCCCACCCCCGTGCTCTGCGGGCCATTGTCGCTGTACAGCCACTTTGTCCTCCCACAGTATTTGGCTAACAACAACTCTCCCAACCCCCCGCCCCCGATTTCATAGATGGCTTCTCCTTCCCCCTCCCTTCCCAGTCAATCCACCCCCATGAGCTCTGACTCTTTCTATTTAAGTCCAACACTATTCCTGCCAGACCACGATTCTCCAGTGCTCGCTTAATCCTCTCCTTCCCATCCCATCTGCACAAAAACAGCTCTCAATGCTGAAAACCCCTTTAGAATGCATGAGTATGTCACACCGTGTCGAAACAAAAGCCCAGAGGGGAAGAGAGCAGCCTTGCGCTTCAGTTTATGTAGGGATCATCCTCTTCTGTAGGCAGGTCCTGCCAAGTAGACTGCTCTGTCGATGAGCATGTAATTGACTGAGCTGGAATGTTCAGGAGGAGCGTATCTTTATTTTTAGATAAAATGTTAATGTATTGGCTTTCATGTCAGATTCGACATCAAGGAACAACTGTTCCCCTTTCAACATGTGCTTCACAAGTTAAAATGCTTTACTCTCCCACTCACACATTTCCCGGTACCATATGGTGGTCGCTTTCCCCCACTTTGTGCAGTGCATCATATTCTAAATCTCACAGGGTACTTTTTTTTTCCCTTGTGTTTTATGTAGGCTTGCTCTAATTCGCAAGCAGTCTGGTGGCCATGTCCAGTAGCTCTGGCAGTGGACAAGAACAAGAAGGACAGAAGGGCTGAGCTGAATGGATAATGTAACGTTAGTGCACGAAGTGCTGTGCTCTTTGGGAGAGAATGCTCACATGAGGATTTTTTTTCTGGTGTGTTTGCCTTTTCACAGAAGTGTGTTCTTTTTTCCTTACCTTTGATTCCTTCTTCATTGACTGTAAAGCTCTGCATTTGTCTTGGCTGTTGCAGTGACCATCCATGTGAATGGATGGGACTTGCTTCTGGACTGGGTGTGAACTGAGGTTCCTGGATTCCCTGCCATGCCTGGTAGGATAGATGTGCTTGTTCTTGGTGGCAGGTATGAGGAAAAAATGCAAACCTCATTGGGGTTTGTACAGAAATGCTGAAGGAGATAGATGATTACCATGGAGGGATTAGCTCTGCCTGTCTGTGCTGGAGGTGGAACTCTGCATTTCCTTCTGGGTTTGGTCCTAAGGAAGTGTTGGATGACTGTGGCCGAGTAACTTTTTGGAGCGTCCTTTGATGCCTCTGCCCTTTTATGAAATCTCAGCTCCAAGGAGGCTGCAGTCTCCCTCTTGCCTGAACAAACAAGCCTCTTCCCTTGCTTGCCAGAGGCACGGCCAAGAATGCTGCTCTTCCCAGAGCTGCCAGAAGGGTTTCCAGCATGTGTGCTTGCCTTGCTGGACTGAGAGCAGAGCTGGAGCTGCATCCCTCAGCGTCTTCCTTGATTGGAAGCCAATGGCACGAGATGGCAGGATCAAAGAGAGTGCTGAGCCCTGCTTGTCAGGGAGAATCTCCTCTCCTGACTTTCTCAGATCAATGCCTGTGCAGGCAGCTGGGCTCCAGCTCTTCTTCCTCAGGGCACTCATTGTCTTGAGCAACCGGCCACTTGGTTCTGACTTGGCCTGTCTGAGCATCGCGGGATGCTGGTGTGTGTTTCGAGCTCTCAGAAATTGTTCTGGACCAAGAAGCTGTGCTACAAACAGCTGATGGGAAAGTTGATCAAAGCATTTATCTGAGCATAGTTGTTTCAGGTCATAACATCCTCTCTAGAGCACACCACAGTCTGTGACATGCAAAATCTTTAGCCAAATGGCCTGGTGGCAGCACTGAGGGGCTTTGAGAGTGGTCATGTTCACCTCTGGAGGGAAGCATTTTTGGTGCAGGATTTCCAGGTGTCCCAGGTTAGGTGTCACTCTGTGCTGTCCCTGCTCATAGAATCACAGAATGTTTTGGGTTGGAAGGGACATCTAAAGGTCATGTAGTCCAAACCCCCACCATCCTCTCCTCTATCCTGCCCTGCCTGCATCTTCTTTCAGGATTCCTCCAAGCCAAGGCAAGGAAGCACTGTCACCCCCCTCCTGGGGTTAACTTGGCTCCTCATTGCTGCTCTGTAGCTCACTGCGTGGCTAGCAGGTGGATGGGGAGAAATCAGTGTAAGGATAGAGATAGCTTGGAGATCAAGCTGCCTCTTCTCCCCAGTTGATGGCCCTCTCCACAGTTGAAGCCCATCTGTGTGGCTCTCTCCATTTCATCTTCTCTCCAGCTAATGGAATATGACAGGACAGTCTGTCTCAGCTGCACATCTGCACTGCTACTCTCACCCACTGCCCTCACTGTTTAATGCAAGGTGAGCTCAATGCTCAGATTCTGGCTGCCAGACACCCCCACTGCCAGCTCCTGCCAGCCCCTGCCTTGCTGCAACGTGTCAGATGTGGCCACCAGCTTCCAGAAACCTGAGGAAACTTATGTTGTGATGCTGATTTGATTTCAGACAGTGTCTGATGATTGCCTGAGCAGTCTTGCCAGCACAGAATGAATTGTTGGTATTCCTGTCAATGCAGAAAGCTCCATGGGTGTTTTAAGTGTGTATTTTCTCTTCTAAATCCTTGAAACACATTTACCCTGTTAAATGGCCACATCAGGTGATTCTAAGCATGTTAATCCAGCTTCCCTGCCAAGCCGGAGGAGATAATCGCATTGCCCAAGCATGGGGACATTGTCAAATGATGCTGAATGGCAAGACTATCGTCAGCAAGCCCCCCTGCAGAGCCCCACTGCTGAGGATTTGCTGGCCCTTCTTAGCCCACCCTGAAACACAGAGTGCTGTGCTGTGCTGCTAATGGTTCTTAAGTCAAGCTAAACCTGTCCTGAGACTTCCAAGTTGTTGCTTTAGAGAGAATCTGGTCCCTTTCTGTTAGTGATCACTGACTCTGACTGGGGAGGAGAAGAAACAAGGCAGCTGGGGCTGAGGTGAGGAGTGTGTGTTGGCATCACAACACAAGGGATTCTCTTCAGTGCTTGCAGCCTTGGGCACACCATGGTCCCCACTGATGGCCCATGTTCTCCACTGGAAAGCAAGGGCACAGTTTGCAGTGGGGTGGGACAGGCAGTGGCTTGTCTGGAGGTAGGGCAGCACTTGGGAGGTGCCAGCCCTGGGTGATGTGTGCTCAGCCTGTGGTGGTGGCTAAGCCACCTTTTGGTGGGACCCGTGGTGGGTCTAGTAAAAGTGCAGCTCTGCTGTCTGTTCTGGACCTGGCTGTGGCAAGGACTGGGAGCACCAAAAGGGTCAGATTATGTGGCAGAACGAGTGGTTTAGCCCAAACTTTCTAAGAGCTACTTAGAACTACCTTAATGTCCTGTATCAGGATCTCTCATCTTCCCCTGGTCCTTTTGTGGTCTGCAGAAAACCGGTGCAGTGGAAACTGTTGGAGGAGAAGGAAGGGGATTTTCATGTCAGAAGACCAACCTCTTGATTTATTCTTCCTTTGCTTTTACTCTTAAGTGCTTCCTCTGTGGGCAGAGGCCTTGTGTGGCTCCTACACTTGCAAGAAGGGGGATGGAGCTGCAGCCTGATCTGCTTTCCCTCAGAAAATAACATCTCAGCGCTTTCTAGGCATATTAGGAATTGCAGCTTGACACTCAATGACACTAAATTATTATCGGGGTCCTTTGTAAGTTTTAATCATAGCCTATTCTAGGTTAAAATATTTATTTTGTCATTATACTTTTCTTTCTGGTGTGTTTTTTTAACCTCTTCTGTTAACTCTCCATGTGCTGAGATGTAAGAAATGAATGGTTTCTATTTAAATATATACTTTTGGGTTTTTTAATTGTTACATGTAGATTCCAGCTGCATCTTTGGCAGGTGTAATAGATAACAATGTGCTGTACAGACACGTAGGGTGTTTAGTATGTAGTTAAGGCTCAGAGGAGAATCACTCATTAAAACATAGCACGGTGTTTCTTAAAGGGAACAGCATAAATGCAGAGACTGGTCCTTACTGGGACCCTTGTGTAGCCTGCCACATACCTTTCCCTTTCTGATTATCACAGCCTCCATCTCTGAGCCGTGCAGATCAAACCAGCTCTGCCATTTCCAGAGGTGGTATTGCACCTCCAAGATGAAAAAGGATTTTAGGGGGGCCCTGTTCATTTGGCTTGGGTTTCTATGCGATACATTGGCTATTTCCACTTTGAAATAAATGGAGGACTTGGCAGAGCTGTCTGTAGTGGCAAGATGTTTCCCTCCAGTGGTGGAAGAACAGATCTGGGTGGTGGTTTCAGACCCAGGGCAGGGGTCACCACAGATGGTCCCCATCCGTGAGCTGCTGAAGGAGCACACTCCCCTAGCTGTTGCAGCCTGTTCCTATTCCTTTCTATTCAGTGTTCTGCTTTCCCCCATGAGGACAGGACACACAGACCAGGAAAGCAAACACAGCAGCCTTTTCAACAGGCTTTTTTCATCCCATGAGTTGTCCAGTCTCTTGTGGTTTCTGGGAGTCCTGTGGAGTGGGAACTGCTTGTGCTATCTCCATCCCCAGGCCAGCATCATTCAGCTCATTGTTTACCTCTGAAACGGTAACCACAGGGCTTGTGGAGCCTACCCTGGAAAAAAACAGCTCAGGATAGTTATTTTTGTGGAAATAATGAAGCAGGCAGGCAGTAAGTAGACTTACAGACTTCTGGGAGATACCCATTCAGCTGCTGGAGGCACCTGCCTGCCCTCACCCACCCGCAAGAAGAGGAGGCAGGAACCCCTGTGCCAGGCATGTTGCTGGTGCCTGCACAGCACCTTCCACTTGTCCCTTCAGAGTGGGTTGCGCCTGCCAGCTCTGTCTCCAGGCTCCCCAGGTTCCCTGCACCGTGCCCCAGGTCACTTCTCAGTTCCAGGGAGAGACAAGGTATTTCACCTCAGAGTTGGACGGCTGGGGAGCTGAGCTGTGCTGAGCTGAGTCAAGCTCTGGTGCTGGTTCTCTCCAGCCTGTGGCAAACCCACGCCAACCGTCCCACCCTGCTCTGTGTTTTTATGAGTCTGAGCTCCTCATTCCGTACATGTTACTATGAGCTGTCGTTAGCCCTACAAATGTAACCCATGTAATAGCTTCTCTGTATATTACAGCTGTAGGCTTTCCAGAGAAAAAAAATGGATAATATTTATTTAATGAAGATAGTGGGTATTTTTTTGTTTGGGAATGGGGTAGGGGGAGAAGGGGAACATAACTGTTTAACAAGATGAACTATGTAAAGAGAAACAAAATACACAAAACACAAAGAAACCCAACACTAAAATGTTGCTGTATTTACATAGGAAGTGTTTACATTAAGGACGATCCAGCTGTATTAATCTACCATGGTTTAACTTGCTCCAGAAATCATCTCCTGCATGTGAGATACTCCAATAAAGACACTACTAGTGTGACCTGGAGGGTGGCATATGTCTGTCTGTCTGTTTATCTGTCAGATGATGTCTCGCTCTGCTTCACCACCCAGCCTGAACATGTTAGTCTGCAGCTGCCGTTGGGTGCCCGTCAGATGTCAAAACACAATGCAGCCTTCTGAGAATCACAGAATGCTTTGGGTTGGAAGGGATCTTTAAAGGTCATCTAGTCCAACCCCCCTGCATTGATCAGAGGCATCTGCAACTAGATCCTCAGTTTTCTCCAAATGACAGAGGCCCAGGTCTTCTCACCAGCAGAAGGGTTGTCCCCAGCAGAAGATGCTCTTGATGCTTTTATGTGGTCTTGTTGTGTATGGCGGTGTGTTGCTGCTGCAGGTAAAGTTGTTCCCCAATAAATCTTTGGCACATCTTTTGAGGCTGATGTCAGGCAGACACAAAGGTGACAATGCTGGTCCTTGGTGGGACACCTACCCACCTTGACAGATGGTTCTCAGGGTAACTTCAGATCATCTGCTTTGGTGACCTAGAAAGTGACAAGCTATTGTGCACTGCATTGCAGATGATAATCCCAGCCCACGCAATGGGTGACTTTTCCTGACTCATTGGCCAGGAATATGTTCCAGCATCCTCAGTGGCTGTGATGTGCACAGGAGAAGAACAAGCAGCCATCTAGGAACCCTGGAGAAGTGACATGGTGTAACTTCACAGAATCACAGAATGGTGGGGGTTGGAAGGGACTCTGGGGATACCATCTGGTCCAACCCCTCCTGCTCCAGCAAAATCTTTGCCTCGTGTTTAACTGCAGGGCTGCAGAAGCACCCCTGGGAAGGCAGCAGACCGCAGCTCTGTCAGCCTCCATCCTGCACAGTCCTGGAAATTTATGAGCCAGTGCTTTTTGTGCGATTTCTGCTCTGTCAGGTCAGTGGTAGCTCCACACCTTTCTCAACAGAGCTGGGCTGAGAACCTGCCCGAATAGATCCAACACGGAGCCAGGCACATGACCAGCATGACGGTAAACAAGCCAGGGCAGAGCTAGATTTAATGCATGCTAATCAGCAGCTACAAGGAGAACCCATCTTTCAGGCTCTTCCAAACACACCCCTTCCCCAAAGCAGCTTCTAACCCACTTGCCATTAGTTTTGATCTTTGTGTATGAGATGAAGGACACTGTTTTGACATAGTGAAGCCACCTCTGGAGCACTGAGTCCATCTCTGAGCTCCCCAGTTTAAGAGAGACAAGGAGCTACTGGAGAGAGTCCAGCAGAGGCTCCAAAGATGCTGAGGGACTTGAATCATCTCTGTGCCCAGGAAAGGGTGAAAGCCGTGGGGCTATTCAACTGGAGAAGAACATCTGGAGAGGGGATCATATAAACACTGATCAAGAGCTAAAGGGCCACTGGGGGGTAAGAGTAATGGGCCAGGCTCTTGTCAGTGGTGCCCAACAACAGGACAAGCGGTGACAGGCATAAATTGGAATTCAGGAAGTTCCATCTGAACAGAAGGGGAAACTTATTTGGTGTGAGGGTGTCAGGGCCTGGGCCAGGCTGCCCAGAGAGGTTATGGAGTCCCCTCTGGAGAGAGTCCAAGCCTGCCTGAACAATGTGATGCTGGGTCCCCTGCTCTGGGTGACCCTGCTGGAGCAGGAGGGTGTCACCAAATGATCTCCAGGGGTCCCTTCTAACCTCCAGCATGCTGGAATTCTGTGATCCTGTGTCATTGCTTTTCAGCTTTGTGCACTGAGTTTGGATCCCAGAGGAACGGGAAGTACCTGCACCTCCATTTGCCTTTTCCTGTTGCAGCTTGGTGTAAATAAAGCCCAAGCAGGAGTTTGTGTCATGTGTGCCCTTGCTCCGGCTGTACCTCAGAAAGCAGAAATACAGGTAACAAAGGAGAGAAGCAGCTCTGAATCTGCACCACGGGGTAATGATTAACGCCACACTTTGCCAGAGAAAAACAAACCTTCAGAGCACGAGGGATGTTGAGGGCTGGGAGTGGGGCTGTCCTTGGCTGGCAGGGCAGCTTTCAGCATAGGGTTAAGATGTGTTGGAGGGTGGCAAAAGTCATCCGGGGGGCTCGTGTCCATCTGTGGGGCTCATGTCCGGCTGTGCACAGCGCCCTGGGAGAGTGAGGGTGCAGCAGGATGGGAGATGTTTCATGCAGGGTGCCCAAGGCTGCCACATTTGGACTCTGCGGCTGAAGCACCAAAGGTCTTGGAGACTGTCGTTGCCACCAGCACAGTTCAGGGTGATGCTCCATGCCATCGGCAAGCCTTCCGCAGCCACCCGAGCCTGCCCGGCTGGCTCGGTAGCCAAAGCGCAACCGTCTTGGGATCGGTTTGTTTTCTGTCTCATCCCTGCGGTTTCCTACTAAGCCTGTGCTCAGGAACAACGTCTCAGCGACTCTGGAGCAACCACGTGGCCCCGGCTGCCATCCCCGTAGGACCGACATGATGTAATCACAGGCTCTGAGCCGTGATGCAGAATCACTCCACTCCGGGCTGCCGCGCTTATTGGCTGTGTGTCCCTGGTCCTACGGGCGGGGTTTTCCCTGCCCCGCAACCAAGCTTACCCCCGGGAGCCCCACCCCGCCTGGCATGCATCGGCCCCCATACCCGTGGAGCTGCTGGAGTGTTTCCTTCTTCCTCAGCGCACAGAGGAATTGCTTATTTACTTTGGTGCCCCAGAGCAGGGGAAAGCATTATGTGGGGGTCCCCGGGGTGTACGGACCCTCCGGCTCAGGGTCAGGGATAGGGCCCTGCAAAATCCAGTTTTTCCAATGGCTTGTGTGAAATTAAAGCTGTATTTATGCATGCGATTGATTTCCCCCCCCTCCCATGTCTCGCAGGGAAGGCTGTGTCCTGGGTTCTTAAAGGGTTGTTAAAGGTGTGTGGACCTTCACAAGGCTGCCCTAAAACCTTGTGGGGCTACGGCATACCCATCAGCCCTGGGAAATCTGCCCTCCCCTCCTGCAGCACACAGAGCACTGAAGGGGCTTTCCCGAAAGCAAGGGGAAACTTCCCATGGCCACGGATCATGGTGACCTGAATAAAAATGGGGATGTGAGCACACAGCCCCCGGGCACACCTCACAGCAAGGCTGGAGAGCTCTTCGGAATTTTTCTTCAGTAATGTTGTTGTGGGTGAAAGATGTCCGAGCAGCTGCCAGTGGCCTGTATGTGGGTGATGTTGCCCCAGCTGTCAGCACAGAGATGAGCCAGGACTACCTGTACTTGTCCCACAAGTTAATGTCCCCAGATTGAGGAGGTTTGAGTTGGGGTGAGGGTGCAGATGGACCAGCAAAGCTGTACACCCACAGCTCTGCGCATGCACAGGTTGCTCTACACAATCCCCAGCGAGCCCAGTGTCATACCCAGTATGTGCCCCATGCTATGTGGAGGATCCCCATATTGCACAGGGTTGCCTGTTGTGCCACCATATGGGAGCTGGTGAGTCTGAGGGGTAGGTTTTTATGGTGAAGCCATGGTTCATTAATTCACAGGTAGCCTCAGATGGTGCTTGGTGGTGCATAAGATAAGTGAGCAAACTTTCGGGGGGCCAATGTCACAGAACATTGTTTTTTCCTAAATTATTCCCAGCAGTAAGACAAACCATGCAGTGCTGCGGGGCAAGGTGACATGAGCTCACTCCAGCATGAGACCACCAGGCTGAGACCTACCATCAGTGATATTCCCAGTTCCTGTGTCTCATGGTGCCCAGGAGAGTGTGGGATCAGCTGGGGATCACAAAGAAGCATCAGCACTTCAGCATCCCCTAACTGGGGTCATGGGAGCTTCTCCCACCCTGGGCCATGCCATGGTTGAGCTGCAGTGGTGGGATGACTTCCTGACACTGGAACACATAGGCTGTGGACAGGGAACCACATGAGCATTGAGAAGTGACTCAGTAGCTCAAGCTAACCTCAGCACATGGTCCCCCATGAAGATTTGGGGACATCTGCAGCCATGGCCACCATCGTCTCCCCACGCTGGCCCTTCTGCCTGCTCCCACGTGTGCCCTGATTTGGAATTAAATAGTTTTTAATGCACAGCCCAGGTATTTAAGAGCCCTGCCTACGTGTTTGGTGTCTGTTACAAGGGCTTGGTGGCGGACTCCACAGGTTCGTGCTTGACCCCAGGGCTCGGTGATTTCCCCAGGGGACTGCTGCCCTGCTCAGGGGCTGCAGCCTGCCCTGATTCCAGTGCACGTGCGACCTGCCCGGTGCTGCCGGTGGGTGCCTGCCCGCGGCTGCCGAGGCGCGGAGACGGCCCCGGGGCGGGCCGCAGCGGTGGATCCGCCTCCACCCCTCCCTCCTCCATGTCCCTCCCTCTTTCCCCTGCCCGGTAGCAGGTTTGGGCACGGTTCGCGGGAGCAACTTGGCGGCTCGTTCCATTCCTCCTCTCCCCGGGCCAGCCTGGCCATGGCGGGCGGGCGGCCCCGCTGCTTCTAGAGCAGCTGCAGCCCGGGATCCGCCGCTGCTGCCGCCGCAATGAGCACCCTCGCCTTCGACGATGCGACCCTGGAGGGGCTGTCGCCGTCCCTCGGCCTCTCCGGGGCCAGCGACATTGACACGGCCTTGCTCAGCGACATCGACGGTGCGTCCCGACCCGGGCAGCGTCGAGCGGGGCCGGGAACGGTACCGGGCTGGGAGTATAACCGGGGCTCAGTGTAATGTTGGGACCGGGTTGGGGGGATAAGTGGAGCTCGGTACAATGCTGGGACCGTGCTCGGTTCATGGCCGGGACCGGGCTGGGTTCGGGGCGGTACCGGAGCTCGGAGCACGGCCGGGACCAGGCAGGGGGTATATCCGGGGCTCGGTGCGTGGCCGGGGAGCTGGGTTTGGTGAGATATCGGGGTTCGGTGGATGACCGGGGTTGGAGACACCAGACTCAGTGCACGGTAAGGGAATCAAGCACCGGGACATGTTCGGGTGAGCGGATTCGGTGCA